>VMBQ01003592.1:0-13101 GCA_007657795.1 Dreissena rostriformis | reverse complement strand
TATGGGCTTTCATATAAAGCACGGGCTTTCCAAAAAATTCGGTTAGCGTATTTAAGAATGTATATGTCATTTTATGTTAATTAAATGCTTGATTTTGAAAAACAACGTGCACTTAATCTTACATCAAAACGTTTTAACTGCCGAAGACAATTATACTTGTGAATTATTTTATGTATAAAATTGATTAACAACACATACTATTTCATTTTAAATGTTAGTTACAAACACTTGTAAGCAACTGTATTCATTGCACGATTAATAACGACACATATGTTAGTGATGGAAGCAATACGCAAAGTGTATAAAAAAAGTACAATAATTAAACAAAAAGAATGACAAAGCATTAATTGAAAACGCATATATAACTATACAGATATTTAAGTTAAGATGAAATGCTGATTTCATAACGAAAAATGCAATTTTATAAATAATATATTCTAAAACGATTCAAGAAAAATGACAAAAAATATTTTGATTCTAAAAAACAAAATTTAGTTTTCCGTAAACCGCTCGGGTATTTCCGCCACCTATTTCGGTGATGACGTCAACCTGACCCCATGCGCATGACACGGAAACTCGTCCATTGTTTTTTCAGCGATCGGAATTGTACGAGGTGCATTGAATTAATTATAAAACAAAGCCCTCATAAGCGGCAGATTATACATTCTTTAAATGTTGTGGTTATTTTATTTTACATTGAATGAATTTTTGTTTCATTTATATTGAAAGACAATGTAAATAAATTATTGCATACAAATAGTAAAAACCTGCATATTATGCAAATTGAACTGTCTTTGCATGTATATTGAAATCTCTTTAGTTGTGATAATTTGTAATAAAAATATAGCATTTTATGATACCATAAATCTATGTATTTAATTAATTGTGTGCAAGTGTTTACCCTATTGTGATCAAACGTGATTGCTTGTTTTCATGCTGGTGTTTCGAACACTGCAGTAACGTAAAATCTGTACACGTTCTAGCGGAGTTTACACTAGCCGGTAGCCGTTAAAACCGTTAACTGTGTAGCAGTAATTTTGTATAATATTTTAAACTTATAGTAATTAAACACTTTATTATTTTGATTAAACTGGCTAATTTCTATACACTATATAGTTCCTGTTAATCCATGTCTGACACATGTCTTCATTTTAATTAAATTTGTTACAATATTTTATTAAAGCAACTGTTAATTATTTTGGCTGTAAAATTGGGCTTATATGACTGCTCAATATGCCGAGAGATGACATGGACATGGAGGTATCATAAATTGTGTTAAATGACCAGACACTAGTCTACCACATTTGGTTTATCCAGGGACCCAAGTATAGGTCTCTGGGTTTATGACACCACGATTTCTTTGTCTGGACAGTATCCGATCATAGCGAGATAATCGGTTTGTGATGAACAAAGGGACAATTAAATACCGGGTTAAATATGCTGAAACAAAGAGTATCAAAATTGGTGTGAACAACTAAATAGAAACAATTACATTTATAGATAGAATTTATTTAATGTGCAAAAATGTAAGTGTTTACAGACATATACAGGTTCAAATCAGTTACTATATGCTGTGTACATAAAAATTGATGTATTTCTTGTTTGTTTTCATCCTTATTTGTGTTCGTTCATTTAATTTAATTTATTCTGAAAGCATTTCAATTTCTGAGTATTTTGGTTCTAAAACATGGTCGCGAAGATGTGCCAAGTATATACACTTTTGGGGTAACCACAAACCGACGCTCGAAGATTGTGTTCCATTCCCGAGTTCGTTGTCAGTAAAAACAAATAATAACAACAATATAATCGTTCTAAAATGCATTCCCTTGCACGCTAATGTTTTATTCATACATAATAAGTAAAATCATATTTGATATAATGCATGATTATCAATAAAACGATGATTATGTAAAACAGGTAATATACTTTCTATACATACAATTGATCTATTTTGTTTTCATCCTAATTTGGGTGCGTTCATTGAATGTATTCTGAGTATTTTTGATAATAACATCCTACTCATGTATTGGTTCTTCATAGTTTATTTTAAGGAACTCGTAGAACGAAACTTCAATGACATCTGGGGGGGGGACAGTTTGCATGGAAGCCGGTGTGCTCAGTTATGCACTTTACCCATGTGTCTTCCATCCTTTCCATCAGCTCTGGGAACATAGAGCACTGCATACGATACGGTGTGCAACATTAACATGTTCACCTGAAAATACAAAATATGGTTGTTTGTCAATTCAGAAATTCTTTACATTCAGAGCTGGTGCAAGTATCAATTCTGTGTTGATATTTATTAACCATTCAACGTAGTCATATTCCATATTCAACGCGCTTGTACTGTAGAATTAGAATCAACGAATTTGTTGATGTCTTTTTCCCGACATGTGTATTAAACACATGAAGAAGTTATATATTTAACAATCCGTATTCCCGAACATGTGCATTAAATAAAATAAAAAAGTTATGTATTTACCAATCCGTATTCCCAACACGATGGTCATGTAGAACATCGGCAAAAAAATCCTCGCTGCCTGAGTTAGATTTAAAAAAATCAGACTGACTGTCACTTAATTCCGGCTCATACATGTAAGGTTCAAAGGAAAACTCTTTATAATCACTATCATCTTCCATTTACATCAATTTGTCTTACTAAAGATGAGAACAAAATCACATCCGAAACCCTATAACGCCGGTTCGTTATTGCGCACATGCCCTCTGCGCAGAGGTATGATTGACGTCACTCCAGGTTTGAATGAAAATGGCGAGTGGATCGGAATGTGTGAAAACTCGCGACTTTGTCATATTCGTTCTCGCTAAATACACCGTGATTGAATCGAAGTGAAGTGCAAAAACGTTTTTATATGCATTATATTCAATAAATAAATGGTTTGTACGGGTTTTACAAAGCATAGCATTTGACCTTTAATACAAATTCATTCACAGAATACCACCGTTTCAACACGAATTGTATTGTCTGTGTATCATGTACATAGTCAACATAAATAATGTGTCGCAGGCTGAATTACACTATATATAAGCATGCCTTCGTTAGAGTACTATTCTGCGACAATTCTAGTTGTCTGCATTCGTAAACCCAGCTCAATATGTGTATTAGTTTGCACATGACTTCGGGACGAACAAAACAAGTGTCTGAGTGCGGTACGAAACATTTTACCAGCCAAAATGTAAACGAAAACATTGATCCAGTTCTGAGTATCCGTTATTGCGACTGCTATAGTGGTATAGATGTAGTAGTTAAAGTAGTCACGAGGACTGTTAGCTAGTATAACTGCAGTGTCTGGGTAAAGCGAATACCATAACATAAATAAACAATATGGAATATGAAGAACAAAAAACGTGATAGAAGTAGCTATTAATATAATCGTTAATTTTGTCTGCTCTAGCCTTTTCTTGTCAACGCTATTCTGGTTCGAAGTCGTGTTGAGTCTTTTTTTTGTCTGCTTTGCAACTCGTAATATAATAGCGATGTTGCATACAAGAATAACAACAAGCGGCAGTAAAACATAGTAAATGGTTTCAATGAAGTGCCAAATTTCATAAAAAAACACTGACAAATCGCATTCTTTTTGAGTCGCATTACCATTTGGTATCATAGTTATTGACACTTCCGTTAAGTATGGTATTGTCCACAGTAAGCTCCAGCATAACAGAATACAAAGAACGCACTTCACTCGTTTCAATGTAAACACACCCTTAAACATATGTGGGAACACTACAGCACACATCCGTTCAACAGTCCAACAAGCTAAACTATAATTTGAAAACACCAATGATGTACCTTTCCAATATTCAAATAGCCGACACATATTATAATTCCAATCAATTGTCAATTTTTTTAGATAATAGTAGATGAATCTTACAAGAACAACGAACAAGTCACTAATGCTTAAACAAACTATATATAGTTCTGTAGTTTGAAAATAGTTCATGTTATACACTAGTACAATTGCCATCGGATTTGTAAAAAATCCAGGTATGTTTGAAAAATAAAAGAATGATTTTCTAATAAACATATAAACTGTGTACTCATACAGATTATCGAATAGTGAAGTTAATCCTTCCTGCTGTGACTTATTGGTACTTAAACAAATCACATCCGAGCAGTTTGTTGAATATTGTTCACATGGACATCTGTTGAATGTATCGCTGTTATTTCCTGAATTGTTTTTGTGTATTTCGGTATATGGAATAGTCGTCTGATAACTGTCCGCACTTGGCGATGATTGCTCACTATCAAACACACTTCCCCCAGATGAGTGTGTCCAAATAAGTGAAAGCAATATGAATAATATATATGAAGAATACGTCTCTACCCCCATTTCTGAAATGATAAAAAATAACAGATACAAAAAATCATCATATCAAAGTGTTTGATCAACCAACAATACTTTTCAATATGAAGACAAATCCCTTAGAAAACAAATGCACATAATAGTGCATGTAAACCCATTTTAATCGACATCTTTATAATTGTCAATACATATATAGTCGTTTTTAACCGCACAATAGATTGATATTATAACTGGATCTAAGCTGTTTTGTATCAATTGTTTTCTTGCTGAACAAATAAACAATACAAAACTCTCGATCGTGAATGAAGTTTATTTTTATTTTTTTTAATGTGTAAATTGAAACAAAAAAATTCAGATCATGTAAGAATTGAAATGATTTTATTTATTTTGTTCAGTGCAAAATTGTATTTACTCCGTAGAATATTACATACATACGTAGAATATTTTATACGTTCATATGAAGCTTTTCATAAAGTATTATAAATTAAATAAACCGAGTATTTCATGTGCAGCTATTCGATGGGTACACAGATAAAATTTTCGTACATTCAACATACATTCATATACAATTATAATTGTGTTATATTTCAAGTATTTTACAAGAAAAAAACACAAGCTTGTACAATACAAACTAAATTAATGTTGAATATAATTATGTATATCATTAATCATAAAAATATTGCACACACGAAAATTATTCAGTGAGTGCTGAATTGCATTGTATAAGAAAACTGATAATGCAGAGTTTACGAAAAAGAAATTTATATGTGATAAAAATTATTTACATTATGCGTTATGATTAGTTATGTCGTTATATGAGATGTCAGTCAATATTCTAAAAAGGGACCAGATTTTTAATTCTTCATTTGATTCGTTTATATCTTTTTAAATTTCAAAAGTGCGTTTCATACTGTTTACAAGTCCGTACTTCGAAGGGATTCTGTTTTTTTTTTGTTGACAATGAAAGATATACCGATTAAGCTCTAGGTATACTATATTTAAATTGTTCATTTTTGGATTAGTAATTCCAAGTTCTAGATCCTGGCATGTAATGTTTCATGGGTATATGGACAGAATTAGAACAAGTGCATTATATTTTCAACTTCAAAATTACAGAATGTACATAGATTATTTGCAACAATTTTCATTTTGAACATTAGGGATTTTGTTCCCAATATTATGTGGACTTTTATGCACTGGAGTCATCTGATATATGTTTGGTGCCCAGGGACTGTACTATTAGTAAGATTGAATACAAGTGTATGTACTTTTTTTCCGGTAAATATTAAACAATTCTGAGTTCCATTTTTTACAAGCTGGAATGTCATTTTTTTTAATTAATGTTTTATAAATATTTTTCTATTCTTTAGGGCTGGTTACTATTTTTTTTATATAAGTTGGTAATATAGGTCATTGATTTTGTTTTTGGTCAAAATTTGGCAGGTCTTCAAAATTGTCAATATATTTCTTTATTATGTTTATTAATCCCTGGTACAATATGAAGGTAAAAATTATTCCAACTTGTGTATCCAACGATTCTTTGGAAATAAAACAGTTTCTTTCTACTTTTATGTCTCTCACATACCGAATACCTCTTTCATATAGAAATTTAATATAGAAAAAGCTATTGCTAAATTTAAAATTATGATTATAAAATAGAGGCATATCCAGAATATCAACACAATTTATTATTGGCAGCTCTTTAATATACAATAGATAGTTTTTCATAACATCAATCCAAAATTTATTTTTCAAGTTTTAACATATTTTCTCGGCATACATGTTACCAGTATTGCATAATATATTAAAGTCTATTAACGATTTAGCCAGTGAATAACAATTCCCTTCGCCTGACACTATTCTCCTTAGCCATGTTTTTTTTTTCATGAAATTTTTAAAAGAACATATATCTACCATATTTAACCCATCTCCGTAATAATCCTTAATACTTACTGTTTGTTCTCATAAAAGTGTTGATTTATTGTTTTCATGGTTTCTATTCTTGGTGTTGGTAGTGATACAAATAAATGAGTAAGTAAATGTAGAAACAATAATTTGATATTGGTTGGCTTTCCAAGAGGAGTATTATTTCTGCGATTCCAATGACTTATTGATCTTTTAATACTTTCGATTTAGTTTTTAAAATTTGTTATTAACATGTTGTCTCAATTAATATCAGATACTATCACAATAACTTTAAAGGTGGTAGCTCTCCATATCAGTTTGTATTTAGTTTATATTGATATAGTACTATATTTCATAAGCCTATCCATTTTTTTTTTTTTTTTTTTTTNTTTTTGTTTAGTTTATGTAAAGTCCAGAGTATATTGAAAATTCATGAAGCATATCTAATGTACAATAAGGAGATGATTCCGATCCGCCCAGAAATGAAGATGTATCATCCGCAAATTGTGATATTTTATATTGTATGTCACTTATAGTTATACCTTTTATTTCTTTGTTTTCTCTTATTTTAATAGCAAGAATTGCTGCACAAATAATAAAAATGTAAGCGCTGATTGGGTCTCCTTGACGACATCCCTTTCTATACAGATAGTATCTGCCGAGAATCCATTTATTTGTATGGAGGCCATGTATTATGCAAGAACATAATATCCATTTTTGCAATATTGGTCCGAAATTAAAAAAAAATAATAGTTGTTTCTATAAACTTGAAAGACAAAGTATCGTTAGCTGTTGTCGATTGTCATAAGTAATCAATGTAAATTATTATCTACAGCATATTGCAAGATATCGTCAAATAATCTAGTGTTTTCACCAAAAAATCGACCTTTAATGAAACCTGTTTGATCTTTGGAAATTAAAAAAATCAAGTACTGCCTTTAATCTATTTGCAATGGAACCTGATGCTAGTTTGTAAACAACATTTAATAATGTAAATAGTCGTAATTTTTTTTCAGATAACATCTCGGCGACGAAGTTGGTCGGAATTAGTTTCAGTTAATGATTTTTGAAGTATATCAATTTTCTTATTTAAATTGGATTAGTGGTTTTTGTTCTGTTTAGCTTTATGTGAGAAAAATGAAATAGTTTACCCCTTTTTTTCATAAGTAATCTTCTAGACATAATTGGTCGTTGATAACAAACTGTATGTTGCTATTGTCAATATGTTCTATGTTTTCTATGTTGTAGATAGGGATACATTACTGTTTTTTAAAATTTTCTATCAAAGTATTAATTTCCTTTTTTAATAGTCAATATCCTTTTAGAGTGAATTGTTGAATTTCCAGCCTTTTTCCATTTGCTTTATCATCAAACATTATTTCTAGGTCGATGATTGAATGATCTGACTTATAACATGAATCAATAGTAGATTTTCTAATTTCGGATGACAGAGTATTTGAAGTTAGGAAAAAATCAAGTCTAGCCTGTTGTAATGGTGTTAACCGTCTCCATGCATATGGTTGGGTAGCGCCATTTAGATATCTGAAAGTATCAATTATATTATTATCTCTTATAATAGATTGCAGTGTTTTTCTTGAACTTGTATTATTGTTAATAGATGTATAATTTTGATAATCCAAGTTTACATCTGATACACAATTAAATTCCCATCATATTATATATTTATCAGTTTTTAAATCTTTTTTTTTAAGAGGTCTATAAAAATGAAGCCATATCTGTTTTGGGCCCGTATAATGTACATAATGTAAAACTGTTTGTCATATATGTCCGGAGGCGTGTCAGTTTATATAAAAGATATTCTAATTAATGATGGGCTTATTGAACGTATTTGTCATGATGTTACTGAATGTGTTGTCTTATTATTTAAAGGCTCATTGTTTAAAAAATTTAGATGACATTATTTTTGTTTTTGCCTATGTTTCACCTGAATACTCAACTTTTTATGATGGAAACGATAACAATGGTATTGATATTCTATGTACCAAAATAAATAATATTATTGCTGATTTTCCCAATACCGAATTATTTTTGGCAGGCGATCTAAATTCTAGGATCAAAGACTTTAACGATTTTATTCCAGAAGATGATCTGTCATTTATATTTGGGAATGATATTGATTACCCATCTGATAATTTTTCAATTCGAAGAAATTCTAAAGATGAACATTATAATAGTTTTGGTTTATCACTTATAGAATTATGTTGTACATTTGATATCCATATTTTAAATGGTCGTCTTTTTGGTGATAAAGATGGTAATTTTACATGTTTTGCTAATAATGGTGCAAGTGTCGTTGATTATATGATTGCGTCATCAAGTTTATTTAGATATATTTCTGACTTTAAAATCAGTGATAAAGATAATTCTGATCACTTTCCACTAATTTGTCAATTATGTTTTGAATCAACACAAACAAATTATTCAACAAGCAATATTTATGATTCAAATGTGCGTTTATGGCAGAAGTTTATTTGGAAAGATGAATTGAAAGACGATTTTTATAATAAATTTTGCATAAATTTCCGATGTTTTAAAGAAAATCTAAGAAATCGTAATGATCGTACTTTTAGTTCGTATATCTCTGATTTTATTAATGTATTTCAAACTGCTGGGGAAAATATGAAGTCTAATTCTAAATATTTTACTTCTTCCCAGCCTGAATGGTGGGATCATGAATGTAATATTGCTAAAATTGAAAAGTCACGAGCTTTAAGATATTTTAGAATTACAAATGATAGACAAGATCTTATGACATATAAGGCTAAAAAAAGTATTTTCAAATCTATATGTTCAAACAAAAAGGTCATATTATCTGAGAAAAAGCGTAATGATCTAGTTAGTTCCCGGAAAAATTCTAAAATGTTTTGGAAAACTTTAAAAGGAAACCGTAAACATCAAGCAAATAGTATAGATCAAACTCAATGGCAAGATTATTTTAAAAATTTATTCATAAATACAGAAAGCAATTCTCAAGAGCAAGATGACATCAGTCTTGAAAATATCCAATACGATTGTAGTAGTTTAAACGCACCCATTTGTAACCAAGAAATCATTGATAGTATACATCACTTGAAATCTAATCGTTCAGGGGGCCCTGACGGAATTTGTGTTGAAATGTATAAATTTACTATTAATGATATATTGCCTTTTTTAAATCCACTGTTTAATGAAATTTTTGATTCTGGTATTTTTCCTAAAAATTGGAGCGAGAGTATAATTACTCCACTGCACAAAAAAGGATCTATTAACGATCCTAATAATTACCGTGGTATCTCACTTATAGACTCTATATGTAAAATCTTTTGTCATATATTAAGTAATAGATTGACCATATGGTGTGATACTTTTGGTGTTATAGATGAGTCACAAGCAGGGTTTAGAAAACAATATACAACATCAGATAACATTTTTACATTAATGGCGCTCTGTCAAAAATATTTATCTAAGAAAAAAGGTCGTTTTTATTGTATTTTTGTAGATTTTGCAAAAGCATTCGACAGCATACAACATCAAAAACTGTGGAATGCTTTTGCAAGAAAAAATGTTAATGGTAAATTTTTGGTTATTCTTCAATCGATGTATAGCAAGTTAAAATCATGCGTTAAGGTTAATAACAGGTTGACGGAATTTTTCCCATGTAATATTGGTACCAGGCAGGGCTGTATGGCCAGTCCCATAATTTTTTCTATTTTCATAAATGACTTAGTTACATATCTGCACTCAAAATGTGATCATGGTATATATGTCTCTGAAGATATAAATGAGTTAATTGCTTTAATGTTTGCTGACGATGTTTCCAGTTTCTCTGATACCATCATACGTCTGCAAAGGCAAATTAATTTAATTGAAACATTCTGTAAATCTGTTGATATGAAAATCAATCTTGATAAAACAAAAATCATCGTATTTAGAAATGGCGGTGTTGTTAAACAAATTGAAAAATGGACATATTGTGGAGAAAACATTGATATTGTCTCATCTTATAAATATCTTGGTGTTTATTTAACGCCAAAACTTCTTTGGTCAAAAACTCAAGAAATGTTAGCATTGCAAAGTATAAAATCAATTGCTTGTATATTTCGATATCAACGTAAATTTGGTCATTTAAGTTCTGTAGATATTTTTAAAGTTTTTGATGCCATGATTAAACCTATACTTTGTTACGGGTCCGAAATATGGGGCTATTCATATGTAGATAAAATTGAAAAAGTACAAATACAATTTTGTAAACAATATTGTAATTTACCGCAAAACACACCTGATATCTTAGCTTTAGGAGAATGTGGTAGACTTCCTTTATGTATAACATATATGTCAAATTGCATCAAGTTCTGGTTGAAAATCACCCGTATGGAAAATCATAGATACCCGAACCAGTGTTATAAAATGTTAAAAGATTTAGATGATGCAGGTAGAAGGACATGGGCTAGTCATATCAGAGAATTACTATTTAGTTATGGATTTGGTTATGTTTGGTTTGCTCAAGGTGTTGGGCATGAAGACAATTTTATACATCTGTTCAAAACACGATTACAAGATTGTTATTTTCAAGTATGGAAATCAAAAATTGATAATTCTCCTAAAGCATTGCATTATAGATTTTTTTAAACTGATTTGTACTGTGAACCATATCTGAATATAAATTTGTCTTTTGTTTTAAGGAAAACTTTGTCAAGTTTTCGTTGCTCAGCACATGATCTCATGATTGAAAAAGGTCGACATTTATCAATAGATAGACATTTAAGATTTTGTCCATTATGTGTAAAAAATAATATAAGCGTAGTTGAAGATGAATATCATTTCTTTTTTTAATGTAATGAATACGAAACATATAGGCAAACATTCTTCAAACCTGACTGGTTAAGACACCGATCTCATCAAATGTTTTATGCTATCTTATGCTTAAAAGATGAACATAATATAATAAGGATTGCTAAGTTTTTGCATAAGTCGCTTGTGAGAAGAAAAGAAATTTTAAACATACATACTTGAATATATTGTTGTAATGCTCTATCTAACATTTTAATCATGTGTATCATTTCAGGAACTTTTCTCTTTTTTGCTTAAATGTTCTAAAATATATGATTATATGATTATGTATCACTCTGTCTGATATATTTCGTAAATGCTGTATTTTGGGCCGGTGGCCTGTATTACTTAATAAACATGTCTATGTCTATGTCTATGTCTAATCCAAAAGTTAGTAGTTTCCAAGAGAGTCATTTTCAATTTTATTTACTGTTATTGGTAATTTATTTTTAACAAAACGCAAATAATTTTAGATAAAAAAATGCTAACTTTAACACGATTGTTAATTTTCAAATAATTTTAGAGCGCGACTATTAACGCTCGGTAAAGCCAAATTTTGTTCATGATGCTATAAACACCCGATGTATAATAAATTATATATGATTATTCACGATATAAATATAGCGTATGCACAAACATATATTAAACGATATATATATTTACGTGGATGAATTTTGTCACATTTATCAATCTAATGTACACAAGTTAAGTTTATACATGAGCATTTATACAACTATAAGAACAAGGTATTGCTTACCATGTTACGAAATCTTCGAATGTTAAACGTTTTACATTGTAATGCTTTTTTACATAAGTACTTATATTCAATCATACAATCAGCATATTTGACGAGGAATGCTCTGTATAAATTTCATGAAATTATCAAGTAATACTATACGCTATTCTATAAAATTGTCAATTATCAATATAACACCTTATCAACGATAACATAGACACACATCACTCGTTCATGTGTTAGTGTGGTTGTTGATTGTTTTATTGAAATTAAATATTTGACAAATAGTTAATTTAATTGCAATGGTGTAATACATCATGTTCAAGCTTAAAAATACATTAAATATATAAAAAGTCCAAATGATAACAACAATTATTTTCGGTTTATGGGTAAAGGAAATATGCTTATTAAATGTGTCGTTTAAATATGTAAGAAAAACTAAGTTGAAAAACGAATATTCCGAAAATATGTTTAAGAGAATAAATGTTACAATTATGGCGAATTTTAATAAATTCAATATCAAAATAAAAATACACCTTAGATGTAGATAATGGTGGGAAACGTTTATGCTTAGTTCATTTCGTAACATGTAGGCTCAAATACATGTAATTATTTGATTTTTAAAATACGCAATCTTGTCTACAGATTAATTTCATTGGTAACTACATTTCAAACCACTTACCGGACTAGTTATCCTTTAGCTTTTCCGAAAAGAATGGCTTCAACTTCAGCTTACCTGCTCTTTTATATCGTTATGAGAGAGATTGATCGATGTTCATCGGCATTTCAGATGATGACGTTTTTATGTTCTGAAAATAAAAATTGTGCTTACGTTCCATAATTTTATAAACAAACTAGCTTAAAGTTATTATTTATTTAATAAGATATATAATCATGTAAACATATATATAGCTGATGATTCCATATGTTTCGCTTTTATTCGAAGCATATAAAATCATCAGCTGTACTTATTCCATCGTCTCCGAATATCATGTTTAGCAGTGTCATCCTTTCACTTGCAGTTACTGCGTCCTCTTTAATTTTTGTCGTGCATTTTGCTGTAGATGCCTTGTGCACAATATATGTGTGCTGGTGGGCAATGTTCCTGTAATGGCTTTGACCAGGGCTGTTTCGTCGTCACTGCCAATTGTCAGATTTTTAAGGTCGTGGCCGAATTTCTATTTCAAGTGTTGAAAAATCTGACAGTATGTTTCGAAGTCTTTATTGCCAGAACAGAACAGAACAGAACATATCTTTATTTTGTTTTACAGTATCAATCAGTATATCTTGTGTTAATTATGGAATATA
>VMBQ01003591.1:24263-98907 GCA_007657795.1 Dreissena rostriformis | reverse complement strand
GTTTCATGCATGGTGTTTCATGCATAGGGTTTCATGCGTGGTGTTTGGTGCATAGGGTTTAGTTTGTGTGGTTTTGTGTATGGTGTTTGAGATAGAGGTTTAAATGCCTTTCATTTTGGAGTATAATGTGAGTTCATACTAACAGTTTTCATGGTAAAAGGTTCGAGCTTGAGTGTTCCTGGTCGAGTTTCATCAGAGAGATATCATGGTTGTAGTTTGAGGAGATAGGTTTTGATTATAATTGTTCTTTTCAGAGTAGTGTAGTATCGTGTAATTATTGTTGTTTTGTTTGTTTGTTTCCAATCAACTTGGCAAGTTAGCCACGAGGAAAATTCATTATACACATTCTGTACGATTCATCCGGTGAGCTAGCCGTTACTATGTCTATATACAAGGGACGGATCGTTACACCTAGAGTGGAGTTTCCTTTTGAAGATACTAAACCTTTGAAAGAACAATCCTATAAAAGCGGAAAGTGTTGTCCCTTGTTAGACTGTGCAAACTGCACGGACTAAACTGCAACGATAATTTACCCACATGAATTAAGCCCAAAGCGAAGCTCAATTCATTTGCACTATGAATCACTGTTTGCACATTGTGTACTTGTATATGAACATTTCGCGCTTAGCCTGATTGCAAAGTAGCCACTGAGTAATGAGCATAGTTTTGAGTGTGTATCCTGGGTAAAGCCAGTACTTAATGTGTGTTTTTTCAACAAAGACTATCTGAACCCTGCCAGAGTGTGGATCAAAGTCTGGAATTTCATCTTCATCCAAATGTTTTATCTGTTTTGTCAGTGCCACCTCATGCTTAGTGTTTTATATCTGTTCTGTGAAACCAATTGATTCTGCATGTCTAGCTCTTGTATAAGGAATTTACCGTTAAAGCACTGCATCTGATATAGAAATGTTTTAGTAGCTACAACAATTTTGCTGTCAGTCCTGCCTATATATCGTTTGACCGACAGATTTCTGAAGTGTGTGCAAATCCAGGTGGGCCCTCAAAAGGCAATATCTCCAATAACAATAGGTGATGACAAGTCAATACGTGAGCCCACATATAAATTGCGATTCAACACGGTATTGTGTCATTTGTCACAAGCGCATTACATTAGGTAATAGCTTTTTGAAATCTGAATCCTCCAAAAGCAGACTACATATATGAAAAATTGTTTTAATGCTTTTTTTACCAGTTGCATTTAATATATTTGCACACTGTCCTTTTAATCTTTCTGTTGAAAAGAATCTGTGCAAATTTTAGTGAATAGCTTTGAAGATTTTAAATATCGGATCCCCCAATGAAGGTTTTGAAATAAATGATTATTTAACGTAAAGCATTATCCTAAGAGCTGTGCAGAGGAATTCAATTAGCAGTAAATGGAAAGCGTTTAAGTTTTGGATGGTTCTTGTGTTGGGTTTTGAAATCTGTAGGCTTTCTTTTCATGAAACCCTGAAATTGCGGTAAATTGCGATTATGTATGAACAGTCGGAGGTGTGTTGACACGTGCTTGATGTTGACAGTTAAATGGAACGTCCAATTTTGTCATCGTGGCAGGACATTTTAATGAACATTTTGAACATCTTAAACATGAATAGAAATAATTTTTAAAGCATTTTTACTGTGTCCAAACTTGAATAGTGCATAATACAAGAGTTCAGTCATATTCATTGAAATGTTGATTATTGCTCTTGAAACAAATAATTTAGCCTTGAAAATGGGGTTCAATGCTTGTGCATAAAGTGGCTCCCAGATTAGCCTGTGCAGTTCGGGACAAGTATTTTCTCACATGCATTGAGCCCCATTTTCACAGAGTGCAGCTCAATTTAATTTTGCAATTGGTAATTGTGCCATTGAACAACTCCCTCTAATGCTTCCTGTCAGAAATGTCTCAAGAAAATGTGGCAAGTGTGGAGCTCTCTTGGGCGCTCTGTTGGTTTAGCAATTTCTCAGTTATGCCAACAGATACCTGGAATCCATCAACACCACCGACTGTGAACCATGGTGATATGCTACCCCTGTTCAAACTTTGCTATGGAGGGAGAGAGAAAGGGAGGGGGGTATGGCGGTTGGGCTGGGGAAGTTGGTACATTGTATGCATCAAACACTAATTGAGATACCAAATGTTGATAAATTGTGCTGGGAGAGATTGAAGGTCCTACAAGCTATAATGATCAGTTTAGAGTTGTGGAAACTATCAGTGTTGTTTGCAGACAATCATTAATTGAGCCTCACTCATGAAAAAAGGGGTGTTATGCTTGTGGGTAATGTGTAATGTGTCGTCCCAAATTTGCCTGTGCAGTCTGCAGAGGCTTATAAGGGACGACAATTTCCCCTAAAACTGGATTTTCGCTTTTCAGCAAAAAGTGTCGTCCCTGATTTGCCTGTGCGGACTGTGCACAGCCTGATAAGGGACAACACTTTTCACACATGCATTTAACCCAGTTTTCCCGAAACGAGATTCATATGTGTCAGACCCTAATTGAGATACCCAATGTTTATAAATTATGCTGGGATTCAAGGCCAACTATAATGATCCAGAATAAGAATCTAGAGCTGTGGAAACTATAAGTGTCCCTCTTAAAAAATCATTAATTTTGATGGAAAAAATCGTTGAATTTGTTTATAGTTGTATACATGTATGGAAAGAAAAATGATCAAACTGTGCCTGTTTTCTCAAAAAGTTGTTTTTTTAATATGGAAGAAGTTTTGCATTTACTTGTTTTGCAATACTTTTCAAATTCAGTACTTTATACACACAATTATTTTAAATTCAACACATGAAAACAAAAGAAATTATTGTAATTTAGTATACAGCATACGCATAATAATTAATCTTGGAATCTTTTTGATGATTTACTGCAATGAAAAGAAGTTACAAATATTTCAAATAAATCTTTTAATTATTAATCTTGGAGTCCATAAAGTGTTTCCTACAATGAATAGCAGTAAAATATATTACAAAGAAATCTTTGTTAAATTTCATGATTTAAGTGACTGTTGAAAATCGTGCATGCTATATCTCTCCAATTCTATGTGTATGAAATTGTCAGGCTATTCTCAGAGTGATATGCCAAACAGTTGATTGTTTTGACAAATGAGAAAGCTATCAATGCCAGCTAATCTGTGTGTTTGTAAACAGACAATTAGCAGCAACAGTGATGCCAGTTGATGGGAATTAGAGAGGGGATAACTTTGTAAGTTAACTCATGAACATTTCACAACGTTGTTCCCTGTTATAAGCTCACCTGAGCACAAAGTGCTCCATGGAAATGTGCTTAATACCCATTTACAATAAACAACAACAACAATGTCTTTGCAATGCCAGACGAGTGCTTTATTTTTGTGTAGTGCAGCCATGACAAATATGCTAGAATACATAAGTGTGACAAGCGCGAGCTGAATACATAAAATTTATGTAAAACGTGGATACACAATTCTAAATGTGAACAGACCGACCAGGAAAAACCAGAGACGGTGAACCCTACAAACCTGTGCCCATTTGTCAGGTGTCAGATCACAAACTGAATGTTGGGCCTCATTCAATAAAATATTTATCTCATCTTTAAAGTACATTTTAGGCATGTTTAAACAAGAACAGACACTTGTTCTTTTGTGAAAAAACATACACAATATATCTTTTATATCATAATCGATGTTTATGAATTGAGAGCGTCTGGTAAAATGACTATACACAACCTAAAACTGTATTACAATTTCTCGTGCGAAAACTGACCAATAGAAATCGTTTATATTTCTACTGTAAACTTGTTATAACGCGTAAGACAAACATTTCAAGCTATACTTCGAAACGCATGAAATTCATATTGTGTTTAGGGGTGTTAGTGTTTTTTTTGGTCAAAGTTAGGTCTGAAATTGGCCCATTCCCAATCTCAAAAAGTATATATTTTTCTCAAATGAATGCCTGTAATCGAAGGTTGGCATTTTTTTAAATTAATAATAATAAACTTTCTTATAAATTTTAACATTTATTTCTTTTCCTTAACCCGCATTAAATTGAACCTTATTAGAAATATAATATTGAAACACTTTTATTTACAATTTTAAAGTATTTGTTTGCAAAAAAACAAAAACACCAATTTCCAAGTTTTAGTCAAAACAATGCAATTTCTCCCAAACCAAAACGCCCCGGTCCTATTCCCTAAATGGTGAAAAAAACACTGAATATCCTGCTTTAAAAATTTGATTCAAATAACATTTCTTCTTATCTGCTGCACACTTGTTTGATAAAATGTGTATAAGCAACTATTTCTGCCAAAAAATATTTTTTGGTACATGGCGCTACAAAANTATATTTCTACTGTAAACTTGTTATAACGCGTAAGACAAACATTTCACGCTATACTTCGAAACGCATGAAATTCATATTGTGTTGAGGGGTGTTAGTGTTTTTTTTGGTCAAAGTTAGGTCTGAAATTGGACCATTCCCAATCTCAAAAAGTATATATTTTTCTCAAATGAATGCCTGTAATCGAAGGTTGGCATTTTTTTTTATTAATAATAATAAACTTTCTTATAAATTTTAACATTTATTTCTTTTCCATAACCCGCATTAAATTGAACCTTATTAGAAATATAATATTGAAACACTTTTATTCACAATTTTAAAGTATTTGTAAGCAAAAAAAACAAAAACACCAATTTCCCAGTTTTAGTCAAAACAATGCAATTTCTCCCAAACAAAAATGCCCCGGTCCTATTCCCTAAATGGTGAAAAAAAACACTGGGTATCCTGCGTTAAAAATTTGATTCAAATAACATTTCTTCTTATCTGCTGCACACTTGTTTGATAAGATCTATTTCTGCCAAAAAGTATTTTTTGGTACATGGCGCTACAAAAAAAAAAGAAAAGAAAAAAAGAGTTGTCAAATGTCATCACGCAAAGTGTGTAACCAAAAACACTCCTGACACTGTATTAAGCACAGAGCAGACACTAACGAGCATTTAATACTTGTTCACATTTGCAGTGGTGGTTTACCATTTCATACTGTCATTATATCAAATGTTAAACAACTGAAACAACACAGGCTTCACAGGCTTATCTGGGTCAACAAATTTACACAATGCATTAAGCTCAGTTTTCCCAAAATGAGGCTCTCTTAATTGCAAGGCGAGAACCCAATATCTCCTAAATTCACGTAGAGCTATCATATAATTCACATTTTGGCAAACTTTAACCATGGGGTGGATAAAATGATTCCAGTTTTGACAGAATGGCAGAATACATTTTCAGTATTATGTTGCTCTTTGATATGATGGGTTGTATTAGGTTGGTATCATGGTCTCATCAGTAATTATATTGCCCATGCAACTGACTTTGACCTAAACGTAAATGTATGGATTTCAAATGTTCACATAATTTGTTACATATTGTTATGCGCACATAATTTGTTACATATTGTTATTCTTGAATCACAGGATATTCATAAATATAAGTCTCACTCTGGGATAATGGGGAGTAATGCATGTGCTAAAATGTTGTCCTAGATTAGCCTGTAATCATTCTTTGCATACAAGTAAGTCTCACTCTGGGATAATGGGGAGTAATGCATGTGCTAAAATGTTGTCCTAGATTAGCCTGTAATCATTCTTTGCATACAAGTAAGTCTCACTCTGGGATAATGGGGAGTAATGCATGTGCTAAAATGTTGTCCTAGATTAGCCTGTAATCATTCTTTGCATACAAGTAAGTCTCACTCTGGGATAATGGGGAGTAATGCATGTGCTAAAATGTTGTCCTAGATTAGCCTGTAATCATTCTTTGCATACAAGTAAGTCTCACTCTGGGATAATGGGGAGTAATGCATGTGCTAAAATGTTGTCCTAGATTAGCCTGTAATCATTCTTTGCATACAAGTAAGTCTCACTCTGGGATAATGGGGAGTAATGCATGTGCTAAAATGTTGTCCTAGATTAGCCTGTAATCATTCTTTGCATACAAGTAAGTCTCACTCTGGGATAATGGGGAGTAATGCATGTGCTAAAATGTTGTCCTAGATTAGCCTGTAATCATTCTTTGCATACAAGTAAGTCTCACTCTGGGATAATGGGGAGTAATGCATGTGCTAAAATGTTGTCCTAGATTAGCCTGTAATCATTCTTTGCATACAAGTAAGTCTCACTCTGGGATAATGGGGAGTAATGCATGTGCTAAAATGTTGTCCTAGATTAGCCTGTAATCATTCTTTGCATACAAGTAAGTCTCACTCTGGGATAATGGGGAGTAATGCATGTGCTAAAATGTTGTCCTAGATTAGCCTGTAATCATTCTTTGCATACAAGTAAGTCTCACTCTGGGATAATGGGGAGTAATGCATGTGCTAAAATGTTGTCCTAGATTAGCCTGTAATCATTCTTTGCATACAAGTAAGTCTCACTCTGGGATAATGGGGAGTAATGCATGTGCTAAAATGTTGTCCTAGATTAGCCTGTAATCATTCTTTGCATACAAGTAAGTCTCACTCTGGGATAATGGGGAGTAATGCATGTGCTAAAATGTTGTCCTAGATTAGCCTGTAATCATTCTTTGCATACAAGTAAGTCTCACTCTGGGATAATGGGGAGTAATGCATGTGCTAAAATGTTGTCCTAGATTAGCCTGTAATCATTCTTTGCATACAAGTAAGTCTCACTCTGGGATAATGGGGAGTAATGCATGTGCTAAAATGTTGTCCTAGATTAGCCTGTAATCATTCTTTGCATACAAGTAAGTCTCACTCTGGGATAATGGGGAGTAATGCATGTGCTAAAATGTTGTCCTAGATTAGCCTGTAATCATTCTTTGCATACAAGTAAGTCTCACTCTGGGAAAATGGGGAGTAATGCATGTGCTAAAATGTTGTCCTAGATTAGCCTGTAATCATTCTTTGCATACAAGTAAGTCTCACTCTGGGATAATGGGGAGTAATGCATGTGCTAAAATGTTGTCCTAGATTAGCCTGTAATCATTCTTTGCATACAAGTAAGTCTCACTCTGGGATAATGGGGAGTAATGCATGTGCTAAAATGTTGTCCTAGATTAGCCTGTAATCATTCTTTGCATACAAGTAAGTCTCACTCTGGGATAATGGGGAGTAATGCATGTGCTAAAATGTTGTCCTAGATTAGCCTGTAATCATTCTTTGCATACAAGTAAGTCTCACTCTGGGATAATGGGGAGTAATGCATGTGCTAAAATGTTGTCCTAGATTAGCCTGTAATCATTCTTTGCATACAAGTAAGTCTCACTCTGGGATAATGGGGAGTAATGCATGTGCTAAAATGTTGTCCTAGATTAGCCTGTAATCATTCTTTGCATACAAGTAAGTCTCACTCTGGGATAATGGGGAGTAATGCATGTGCTAAAATGTTGTCCTAGATTAGCCTGTAATCATTCTTTGCATACAAGTAAGTCTCACTCTGGGATAATGGGGAGTAATGCATGTGCTAAAATGTTGTCCTAGATTAGCCTGTAATCATTCTTTGCATACAAGTAAGTCTCACTCTGGGAAAATGGGGAGTAATGCATGTGCTAAAATGTTGTCCTAGATTAGCCTGTAATCATTCTTTGCATACAAGTAAGTCTCACTCTGGGAAAATGGGGAGTAATGCATGTGCTAAAATGTTGTCCTAGATTAGCCTGTAATCATTCTTTGCATACAAGTAAGTCTCACTCTGGGAAAATAGGGAGTAATGCATGTGCTAAAATGTTGTCCTAGATTAGCCTGTAATCATTCTTTGCATACAAGTAAGTCTTACTCTGGGAAAACCGGGTTTAATGAATGTGCATAAAGTGTTTCCCAGATTGCACAGGGACGAAACTTTCTGCCTTACGTGTATTTCATTTTAAGGAAGTCTCTTCTAAGCAAAAATCCAGTTTATGCGGAAAGTTTCGTCCCTTATTAGCCTGTGCAGTGTGACGACACTTTAAGCACATGCATTTAGCTGCATTTTCCCAGAACGAGGTTCATATTTGTCATTTCGAGTGTTGGGCCTGTCATGAACCCTATTTTAGTAACCCCTCTGGTTCAGCAAAAATGTGTTTCTTGTTTTAAACAAGGAATTTAAGTGAAAAGCTTTCAATATTCGTTGAATAATTTAAAATAAACATTTGTACAAAGATTACATACTGTTAAAATAATTTTAAATAAAATTAAATTGAGCCTCACTCTGCCTGTGCAGTCGGCACAGGCTAATCGGGGACGACACTTTCCGCTTTTACAATATTTTTGGTATAAAGTCTCTCATGAACAAAAGTCTAGTTTAGACGGAAAGTGTTGTCCCTGATTAGCCAGTGCAAACTGCATAGGCTAATCTGGGAGGACGCTTTACACACTTGCATTAAACCCCCTTTTCACAGAGCCCGGCCCAATTACAAAGCATGTTCCCCAACCCATGTTTCTGTGTCATGACAACAATGTTTCTGTACTGATACAAACTTTACAAACATTCAGTGTATTTTCTGTTCAACATTTAGTTCTAGAGAAAGCCAACACTTAAAGTACTTAAGGTTGTACAAAAAACTGTCTCAAAGCTTTAACATAAAGTGTAAAACGATGTAGTATTATTTAAAACGGGAAATACAAGTCACTAGAAAAGACATGAGAAAAAAAAGGACACCGTTAAAAATAAGATTAAAGGTACTGAAAATTGGACAATGACAAAGTTTTAATGAGCTACAGGGGCTGTTATAAGCTCTTAAAGTAAATTGTTTAGTTTTGAGGAAGGATTTATGCAATTGCATAGAGTGAATAAAATAGCTTACAAAAACTCTAAAACAGCAATGGCATCATCATATTACAACAGTAAGATAGCAAATGAGCCTTGCTCTGGGAAAACTGGGCTTAATACATGTGCATAAAGTGTCGTCCCAAATTAGCCTGTGCAGACTGCTTTTATGGTATTTTTCATTTAAAGGAAGTGTCTTCTTAGCGAAAATCCAGGTAAAGCGCAAAGTGTTGTCCCTGATTATCCTGTGGGGACTGTACAGGCTAATCTGGACATTACACTTGCATTAGACCCCATTTTCCCAAAACGAGGCTCAAATGTTTGACAGAAAAAGTGTCAATATTATTGATGCATCAATACTCATGCTAAAAGGCCTGTGAAAGCAAATATTATGATGTTTCTTTAAATAATTCACCAATGTCAATTTTTATTTTTATTCCATAATGGTATTTGCTCAAGAAACTAAACAATCCATCAATTACTAGTATTTTATTTCCCATTATTTTTATAAAGGCAATTAATGGGAGAAAATGACAAAATCCACATTTATTGTTATAAACATTGATACTTGACTCTGGGGACTTGACTGTGACAGAGGTTATACCCTGCAGTGTGACATTTATATGTTGTAACTGGATATCATGTCCAACATGGCTTTGTTGATGAAAATAATAAAATATTATTGACAAAGGTAGAGTTGTATTTAGAATCAATATGGCCTCAAACTACCGTAATTACTCTAAGTTTTCGGACACATAAAAAGATTTTTTTTAAATCGTGTCTGAAAATTTAGATACAAAAAAATATTCAAAAATGCAGGTGTCCGAAAATTTAGTGACAAAAAATATGTGTGTTTGAATATTTAGAGACACTCTTAATATTACATTGACGATCGGATACGGGTATGCCATGTGCACAGCGTCAATTATTTAAACGAATAATAGCACGTGCTTGTAAAATACCACACTGTATGGTCAAATGTTTTACTTTTATGTATGTTTCCCTTTTAGCTGATGGATGAGATCATTGTCAATTACCATTTTACATAGTGATCTACCCAATTACGCAAATGCAAAAGTCCATAGCCCTTAGGCATTTGTCTGCCCGGTTTTATGACCTTAATCCGGCTGTTAAAACGCATGATCGCAGTGTCATCAGCTAAGCGCAACAGGGCAGATAAATTATTGTGGTAAAATAACGTAGTAAAATAAACTGTACGAAAATTAAGTCATTAATTATGGACGAAAACCATATGCCCAAAAATTAACAGTCACGAAAAATAATTATTTTAGCTTAAAACAGGGGTGTCAGAAAATTTAGATTCTCAAAACTTAGAGTAATTACGGTAGTTCCAGAGTTTCTCATTAGAAGCAAAATTCTAAAAAAGATGGATTTTGCAAGTTTTCTTTTGGTGTAATATCAGAAACAAGAGCTTTCAATGGGTGTTTTTTATGTACCGTTTTGGTTGGTTCATATCTTGACCAATGTTAATTGTGGAGTTATCAAAATAAGACAGCAGCCCATTTTAAAACTATATATTTTAGCTCCATTGCATCAAAAGCCTTTGGCTTATCGTGACAAACTCGAGTCAATGACCTGAACAAACCAGTACTTATTGTCTTTATGGATTCTGCTCCCAGAATTAGGATCAGACCTTGTACCTCCCATTTCATAGGCAGACACCATATTCATGATTAAGCTCATTCAGCAGAGCACTGTAAGCCAGAGGCAGTTCAAAATTCAGTGTTCCTCTCCATGCTCTGCGTTATTTTATTGTGAGAAAAATTTATGTCAGAATTAGGATGATACAATGTGCCATCAATATGTAAAAAAGAATGGAGCCAAATAAATGTGACCTTACTTATTACCAAAAAAATCCGCATAATGTATTATTGCATTAATCACCTTTATTATGTTTAACCTTTTATTTTAATTGGTTCCAATTGAAAAGATACATTTCATGTTTTATTTAAAATATTCAGATTTTGCCCCTTGGATCCCTTTTCGCAGACTAAGTGTCTTTCAGTTAAAATGTCTTTGCCTGCTGATGTGTGTTATTTGACTGGGCATATATTGGGCTTAATCTTTCCAAGTCACTGCAAATCCAATGTTGATNTCCAGAATTATCGCCCCTTGAATTTGTATTGGTCCGAGGCATTTAAGTAGGTTGTTTAATTGGTTGCAATTATAAATTTAAAATTAAATAAAATATAAGCCATCTGAAAATTCATTTGGCAAGGATGAAAGGATTTGTGTTTTCAGTATTCCCTTGCATGATGACTTTCCATTCCATTGACAAGCCAGTAGAGCGATTCAGGCCCTCATGGGCCTCTTGTTACTTTTTTCTGTTATCATATTGTTTGTTGAAAGATAAACAAGTAAGTGATTGCACAATGGTAAAGTAATATACCGGTACGTGAAAACAAATTGTTTGAATGTTTTTGAAAACAACCTTTTTTTACGACACTGCAAAGCATAATTACAATGGACAATAAATGACTGAAAAAAAACACATGGGTCTGATCACCAAAATTAATTTTCATGAGGTCAAAATAAAATTTAATTTGTTTCCACTAACATCGCCTAAAACATTACGGCAGGTTGGTTTGCTATCTCGTTTTTTCCAACCTTTTTCCCCACTTAAGTAAGAAAATATATTGACATGCAGAATCTCCCATTTCTCTAGTTCATATTCATATTTTTTATTTTTTTATTTTTTTGTATTTAAAGTTTACTTTCAAAGACGAATTAATGTAGACAAATTTATTACTATAACTTTAAAGTTTAAAAAAAAGAAAGAATTTGATCAAATTTAGAAAGACTGATCGAAAACTCAATCTGGAAACCTAAAAAAAGTTAAGTGTCGGCATCAAAAATAAGGGTGGATCGGGTAAGTGAAAACAAACAACTTTTATTTATGCCTTACAACAAATGGAAACAAGAGATGTGTTTGTCAGAAACACAATGCCCCATATTGCGCTGCTTTGAAATAAAATTTCTATTTATCATTTGGCAGGTTTAGAAATTATCTCCCTTTAAAGCGAATTACTTCCCTTGGATTGTGTTTTTTGACCATTGACCTTGAAGGATGACCTTGACCTTGACCTTTTACCACTCAAAATGTGCAGCTCCATGAGATACACATGCATGCCAAGTATGAAGATGCTGTCATCAATAATGCAAAAGTTATGACAAAACTTAAAGGTAGGTTAAAGTTTTGGACAGACGGACGGACGGACGGACGGACGGACGGACAGACAGACAGACCTTTTTTAAAAAGGGGGCATACAAAATGTGCAGAACTTTTTAGTTAGGCTGTGCATTGTCAACAATGGCAGTATTTTCTGTGCAAGAAAAACCTGATTAAATAATCGCAGTTTCAGTATTCAGTGCACAGTTAACAATATAGCTGACTATTGAATGTTGAATTAGTAGCAACTGGTGTTTAAATCATTGAATCATATCGTAATATAAGAACACGGTAGTTATTTACCGAGGGCATTGTTTCTACTCGGCTCAACGCATCAAATCCTGACAGCGTAGGCTCAAATCACAGCCTGGCTCTGTGGATGATACAAAAGTATACCTCGATCTCGCGACCTGGTCACAGGCTACACAATACCATACAATATCTGGTTCAGAGATCTCGGCATTGTGAACAAACAATGGCCAAGTATCACTTAACATGACAGCGGCTTATAAAAAATGTACGAACGAATCAAAGCATCATTCAGTGCCTACAATTTTATGCGTTATAAAAGCTATACAAAGGTTGAGAGTATTTGATGACTGCCAAATTGGTGGTTTGTAACCCATGTTGAAACCGTGTCTTCAGTCAGCAGTAAAATCGTTATAAACATGTATTCGAAGTTAATTTCTATGATTCGAGGTCATAAAACTTTATGGAGAATCCCATCCACATAAATGTTCAGGTATCTTCTATAAACTTAGTGACATTTGCTGACAGCAAAATTTCATCTACCCGTATTCAAGCCATAACTAAAGAATTGAAGACTTTGAATTGTTCGTCTTCTCAAATATTTACTTTGCTCCTCAACCCAGCAGTAATTAAAGGCCTTTTGCGGGTTAATTTAGTTATTTCAAAAGAATATTTCACTACCTCTGTTTACCTTAAGTTAGGCTTTATTTCGCCATTTTTCACCTGCCTATAGGTTTCATTAATGAGATCTGATATTATCAATCATTTAATATAGATTATATTTATCTCCTTAATATTTTCTGTCTCAAATGCTGGGACAGCAAATGACATTTACACTGAAAATAAATATGAAATTTTAATACAAAAAAAAGTAATACATATCATTTTGGTAGCCAGACTTCATTTTCTGATTACAAGAGACGATTTCTTTTTGTCCCAGCTTCCATTGTATTTAAAGAAATCCATTCATTATTTAAATGCATTTTTTTGAATCTGAAAATATTGCAGACACTGGGTAGATGTTAACCACATTTGTCAAGCCTCGGCAGATTTTATTGCGATTGTCAGCGGGATCTGAGTTGAACCGGCCTAAAAATGACCTCCCCACTCCCCAGGGGTCTAACTAGCCAATTATGGACATGAACTATGCCTTGGCTATGTGCTGTTTGAAGGTGCAGCAGAAAGGCCAAATATTATATATGTGGTTCACTCTGGGAAAAGGGGGCTTAATGCATGTGCGTAAAGTGTCGTTTCAGTTTAGCCAGTGCAGTCCACATAGGCTAATCAGGGACGACACTTTCCCCTTTTATCATACTTTTTGTTCAAAGGAAGTCTCTTCTAAGCAAAAATACAGTTAAGGCGGAAAGTGTCATCCCTTATTAGCTTGTGTTGACTGCACAGGCTAATCTGGAACAATTTTTTTACGCTCATGCATTAAACACCGTTTTCCTAGAGTGAGGCTCATATGTGTTTTGCCTGCAAGTGGTTGTAAAATTAACTAGTCCTTAAAAAACTAAAAGAAACGGAATACAAATTTGCTTCATACTGACACTAAACTAAGGTCCCCTGGATCATTTGCCGTTCCAATAACTAGTTAAGCCATTTCCAATCACAACATTTACCATCTCTTATGAAAATACCAGCCATTTTCTATCACAATTTTATCCAGTTCCAATCATAATTTATGCCATTGCCAATCATAATTGTAGCCTTTTTTAATCACAAAACCAGCCATTTCCAATCACAATACCAGCCATTCCAATCACAATACCAGCCCTTTCCAATCACAATACCAGCCATTTCCAATCACAATACCAGCCATTTCAATCATAATACCAGCCATTTCCAATCACAAAACCAGCCATTCCAATCACAATACCAGCCATTTCCAATCAAGATACCAGCCATTCAAATCACAATTCCATTCATTCCAATCACAATACCTGCCATTTCCAATCACAATAACAGCCATTTCCAATCACAATACCAGCCATTCCAATCACTATTCCATTCATTCCAATCACAAAACCAGCCATTTCCAATAACAATAGCAGCCATTTCCAATCACAATACCAGCCATTTCCAATCACAATGCCATCCATTTCCAATCATAATACCAGCCATTTCCAATCACAATACCAGCCATTTCCAATCACAATACCAGCAATTCCAAATCACAATACCAGCCATTCCCAAGTACAATCCCAAACATTTCCAATCACAATACCAGCAATTCCCAATCACAATACCAGCCATTCCCAATTACAATCCCAGCCATTTCCAATCACAATACCAGTAATTTCCAATCATGATACCAGTTATTTCCAATCACAATATCAACTCTTGCCAATCACAATACCAGCCATTTCCAATCACAATAGCAGCCATTTTCCCAATCAAAATAGCAGTCATTTCTAATCACAATACCAGCCATTTCCAAGCACAATACCAGCCATTTCCAACCACAATAACAGTCATTTCCAATCATGATACCAGTTATTTCCAATCACAATATCAGCTATTTCCAATGACAATACCATCCATTTACAATCACAAAAGCAGCCATTTTTTTCAATCAAAATAGTAATTTCCAATCAGAATACCAGCTATTTCCAATCCCAATACCAGTCATTTCCAATCACAATACCAGTCATTTCCAATCTCAATACCAGTCATTTCCAATCACAATACCAGCCATTTCTTATCACAATACCAGTCATTTCCAATCACAATACCAGTCATTTCAAATCACAATAGCAATTATTTTCAATCACAATACCAGTCATTTCCAATCACAATACCAGTCATTTCAAATCACAATACCAGTCATTTCCAATCACAATACCAGTCATTTCCAATTACATTACCAACCATTTTTAAGAACAATATTAGCAATGTCTATGAAACTTTAAGGTCATAGTCAATAATGATATTAGCCATGAGGAAAGAGGTTATTAGACAAAAGCAATAATAGCCTTTGTCAAAATAATAGCCAATTTGAAATATGATATAAGACCATTACATGTAGAATTCTGGAAAAAGCTGTACTACTTATTCAATACTTGTCTTTGCATAAAAGAAAGCAATACAACTATTTTTCAAGTTTTCTTGCATTTGAAATGAACCTGGTTCTGTGAAAACTGGGCCTTATGCAAGTGCTTTAAGTGTTGTCCCAGATTAGCTTGTCTTTAGTTGAAAAATCCATAAAAGCAGAATGTCATCCCTGATTAGCTTGTGCATACTTCACAGGATAATATGGGATGCACTTTAGCTTGTGCATACTGCACAGGCTAATATGGGATGACACTTTGAACACATGCATTAAGCCCAATTTTCACAGAAATATAGACAAAGGAGGGTAAAAATTTAACATGGGAAAATGTGCATCCTCTAGCAATATGGGACCCTACAGAGCTGGTCATATCTGAGTTATGGACGTTTAAAATCAATCAACACAGCAAGAATTGATATGGGTCTTGCTACAGTTTCATCTTCAAAGAAGGCTTGTGGTGGTCTTGCCAGGCTTTGTCAGTCTATAACTGAGGGTGATGGGACATTTATTGACTGTTATGTCTCTGTGTGAAGTGCTTTCAAAGATAGGTAGCACAGAATGATTGGACGGGACAGGTTCGTCATGGTGGGTTTTGAGTGCCCATTTTGATGTACCGGCTCCATTTTATTGATACATTGTTGGTTCTCTGTTCATTTTGTGTAATATATGGCCACCCTTTGTTCCTGTGGCCATTGTGTCTCAGTGGTGAGGTCAAGGTTGTAAATAGATGTGGACTGAATTCTGTGATAGAAATAATTATAAGAGTTCAAACATATTTATTTATTAAAGTTTGAATGCATCTGAAGCCATATGCTTACAGAAAAAAACACTTACATAATATTTTCTGAGAAAGACCAGTTCTTTGTGTCTTTGAAAAGGTATTAGTTTAGTCTAAACCATAATGTTTTTTGCTTGATTGTATTGAAATCCTAGGGCTTATTAAGACGAGCTGCAGTCTGTGTGCTGGGCAGAAACGGTTCATTGTGTCTTTTCACAGTGGGGATTGAACCAGTGATACCCCCCCCCCAGGTCACCATATCCAATTGGCCACAAAGACTGGAGGAGAACATTCCATGATTGAACTTCTGGTATCAAGGTGTATGGTAGCCTTCTCTGGCATGATTGACAGTCTACAGGGAACTAGCACTCTTATGTTTTGGTTTTGCATATTAAGTGTTTTATAAAATGAGTTCAAAAAATGAGCTGTATTCTGGGAAAACTGGGCTTAATGCATGTGCGCAAAGTGTTGTCCCAGTTTAGCTTGTGCAATCTGCACAGGCTTATCAAGGACGAATCTCCGCCTTAACTGGATTTTTGTTAAGAGAGACTTCCTTTAAACTAAAAATTACATATAAATGGAAAATGTCGTCCCATGCAGACTGCACAGGCTAATCTTGGAAGACACTTCACGCACATGCATTAAGCCCCGTTTTCCCAGAGCATGGCTCATATCTAATTTGTGTCCTTGGTATTTCTTTGCATGAATAAAGAACATACAGATAAATGTTTCAGGTACTCACTTAGCCAATCATAATTTAAAATTCTTATTTATGGAAAAAATGTATGAACAAGACAAACTTGAAGTTCAAACACCGCTTTTGCAGAAAAAAAATCCACTCACAGTGGAATATTTTACATCTGAAAATAAAATGTCACAATTTACACCATCATGATGAATTTGTTAAGGACACACATAATACACTTCTACATTTTTTTTTCCAGTTGGCGAATAATTTAATCCCAGGCGCTTTCATAACCTTGCAACTAAGTGTGACATTCCATCTTGAATGTGTGAACACTTTGATTGCTAAGGTCATTGTATACTTTGCCATTGACCTTTGGACATTTTCATTGAGCATTTTGGACCTTTTGAAGTTAACTTTTTTCACAATTAATTTGTTACGGTTCACAACTTTGAAGGAGTCACCAGCATCATTTTGGTGGACAGCCTTTTTGTTGATGGGAGTGTGATAAATAATCGAAAGAAATGTTTGTTATAAAACGATTGTGAATAAGTTTCAGCAAATAAAAAAGAAGTTTATTCCCTTCACCACATATCTGGCCCTGAATTTCGTGTACCACATAATTTTTTGGCCCTGATATCTGTGTACCACATATATGGCTCTGAATTCTGTCTACCACATATATCGCCTGAATTCCTTTAATTGCATATCTGGCTCTGGATTCTGTGTACCACATATATCACCTAAATTCCTTTAATTGCATATCTAGCTATGGATTATGTGTACCACATTAATGGCTTTGAATTCCCTGTACCACATATCTGGCCCTGAATTCCAAAAGCCACATATTTGGCCCTGAATTCCCTATTCCGCATGTCTGGTCATGTATTCCCAGTACCACATGTCTGACCCTGAGTTCCCTTTAACCTCAAATTTTGTCCTGAATTCTCTGTTCCACATATCTGACCCTTAATTCCATATACCAGCTATCTTGCCCTGAATTACCAAAGCCCTTAATTCTCTTTGCCACAAATCTGGTCCTGAAGTACATGCCCTTTATACCATTAACAACAAATCTTGCCCTGAATTTGTTGCCCTGAATTATTTGTACAAATCTTGATTGAAATTCCACCATATATCAGGCCAATCTTTTTATTTTGGAACTCTGATCTTTGATATTCACATCATTCAAGACTGTTGGTGTTGCACTTTAACTGGTAGCTAAACTAGTTGGCCTGATTTCAGAAATGGAGTGTTTACGAAAGGGATTTTCCATTTTAATGCCTTAATTGTTTCCCTACTGAATTGTAGCCCATTATATGTGAATTCTTTACTTCAATATTTTGATTTAAAATTTTAAATTTATGGTTAAAAACGGAATGCTAGTTAAACCTCACATAGACTTTTGATAACTGTTAGAGTTTTGATGGAACAAATTGTGTGATATTATTATCATTTTTTTCATGCTGGAACTTGTTGTCTTTATAAGAATATTCTTCTTGCACTGTCTGTGACCGGTCACTATTTATTGACTAAAAGCTTCTTCATCATTGTGCGCTCTAAATCGCAATTACCTGAGATGTGACTCTGTATTTAATTCCTCCCATATCTATAGACCAATTGTCTCATAAATCTACTTTTAATTTGTCACATTTAATTGAAATCACTTTACCTGCATGCAGTTTGCAACTTCATTTCAATGTTTTCAGGTTCAAGGGGTCACAGATGGAATTAGGGCCCTCGGGTTTGAAATCGGGTGTACCAATAAAAAATGCAGGACCAGGCAGTCAAATTTCATGGTGAGTGATTTTAATTGGGGATCAAAGGCTATTGAGAATTATTGTCTTGAGATTTGATACTTGTTAAATTGGAATTTATGGATGTGGTTATCTGCCATGAAGTTGTGGTAAAGAGGGTTAGGGCTCAGAGATTCATCTGACTCTTTAGTGATGTCTTAACTTAAGCTGATCTTAAGATAATATTTTTGATTAAAAAACATGTGATGTCTTAACTTAAGCTAATTTAAAGATAATATTTGAGATTTTTTTTATGAATATCATGTTGTTTTAAGAAATTATTCTGTATCAAATAAATTAAGAACAAAAATAAATTATATCTATTGAACTATGACAATACAATCACATAGGCATCAAAATGCTTTTGCAAGTAATAATTAAGATTTTATTTTAAATCTTGCAAATAAAATCATAAGAAAAATTAAGAAAATATTCTATAAATTTTAAGTTATATTTGAAAAACATATAAAAAAATAAAATACTTGGCTCTTTTATCATTTGTCTTTCAAAAGGGTCTTGTATAAATTTTTCATAGTTATGGTCAGTTGCAAAGAACTTCTTGTAAGTTCAGTTTATCTGCTAATGTGCTGACAAAATTAAGTTGAATTCAAAGGCTGCATTATGGCCATGAAAACACATTAAACCTAGACTTTCTGCCTTAAGTCAATACCCAATATTTGTTTTTCGAATCATTCAAACTTGGTCATTTTTGTCCAGTAACACACAAGCACCTAAAACATTCATGAATAGAATTGTTTTTCTTTGTATTTAAATGCTAAAGTGAAAGGATTATCTGTTTGTAATGTTTTCATTTTAGATTTTGCGTCCATATGTGTTTAAAGTGTGGGCAATGGCCTTGACTTTCTTTCCAGGTTTGAACATGAAGTATGTCAGAGATGTGTGTTGGTTTGTTTGTTGGGTTTTTCGTTGTTTTCAACAGTATTTTATTCATATTACGGCAGTCAGTTATCCACACAACTCACGCTTGCCTTGGTTAGCTGGGATACAGGTTATTAGTGCACATTCTTAAAACACAAGTTATGTAGCTGGGCTGAGGGGATCGAACAATTGGTATCCTCAGATTTGTCCAGTGCTCTACCAATGGATCTAGCTGGCCCGACTGACATATAAGATATCAATTACCGGTATTTGAAGTATTAAGAACGATTTCCAGATAAACAAAAACCATTTTGATAAGTTACTACATTTTGTAATTAAATATAAAAAATAATTTTTTCATCATTTTTGCTGACTCATAAGTGACTATTGCATATTATCTGTGAAACAAATTCAAATTCACAATGTCCTGATTCCATCAAGAATGTCTAGCACCCATGCTGGTTTGCCCGGGCTCATATCTGTGAAATGTACACTCAAATATTTTGATAAGGGTGCTATATAGATTATATACATCACATGTTTCCATGGTAAATCAGAGATAACTATTTTTTTTGAAATTCATGCATTTTTTATCAAACTTTTTTATCAGCAGAGAAGGTAAGGTTTTCAGAGTTCTTTGAGAGCAATTCATCTTCCTGTCATGGTGGAAGGAAGCTAAATTTATGCCAGGAAGATTTCTTCTGTCTGATTTTTCCCTGATAAGTTTCTGGTGTCAACTTCCACTTAATTAATAATGCTAGCAAATTTCTGTTATGGCAATGTTGGTGTTAATTTACTGGTGCTGATGATGATGATGATGATGTTGCTGATAATGATTTTGTTGCTGTTGCTGCTGTCTCATTCTGATGCCAAACAGATTAAAAAAATAAATTAAAATTAGAGACCTACATTCGAAAGATTAGAGATTTTTTTTTCTGCTTAATTGCTTTTGCCAAACTTTTGCTGGTTTTTTGTTTCTTTTCTACCTGTGAAATTGCTTCTGATACATTGCTGCTGTTGTTGCTGCTGCTATTATTGTTGTTATTGTTAAAGACTGACTGTCACCTTTCCATTTGTTAAAATGAATTTTAAATTGTAAACTTTAATAATCTTTTTGAAATAAATGGTTCACCATTTTATACATGAAGTTATAATGATATTGTACGATATTTGCTATCAAATAATTATTTAAATTTCTTATAGCTAAGCTATTTTATTCACACAACCACTGTCAACATTCTTTTAACAACTAAATCAAACTAAGTAGTAAATTTGTGGCACACTTTTAAACTTGTGAAAAAAACTGATTAATATATTCTCATTGGATGTGACTCATATTATGCAAATTTCTACCGCTACAATGCCATGTTTGTTTTACAACAGCACTGGTAGTCCATTATCAATATTGAAAGTAGGAGGAGTTTAGAGCTGTCAGTTATTGATTGAAATCCCGCCCCCAATGAATTCACTGAGGGTTACCTGTCCATCGAATTTACCTGGAGGCATAAAGTAGTAGCCGTGGTATGATACTCTACTGTATATGGTGTGCATATAAAGGATCTAATGCTAATTAATGGATTATAGCTCGGTAATTAATTAACTTTATCTGATGCGAAGTTTATATTGAAAGATAGCAGTAGAATGGATATAAACAAACATAGAATTGATGCATAATATTGAATGTTTTAAGGGAAAAAAATATATTGGAGAGTTAACTTTAACTTACTTACTTGAGTCTGAAATTGTTTACTTTCGTGACCGGGGGTCATTTTAAATGATGTGATACTGTTGGGAAGTAATTTTAATCCTTCAAAAAAGTGACTTTTGGCGTATGATAACATTTTTATAGTGTACAAGGATTGTAATGCTGGATATTAAAATTCAACAGTGCTGCATCAATCAAGTAGGGATTATATTTTAGTGGTGAGTATTTTATCTTTTTAATTGTAACAACAATATAATTGTTGAATATAGATAATTAAGTTATATATTGAACGGTACATTTTAATTTCATATTGCCTATACATTTTTTAAGGAATTAAAATTGTTAACACAAATTTAAAGTGTTAAAACAAATAAATAGACAATTTCATTTCATGAAATAATAGGAAAAAATATGGTGTAAAATTGTACTATTGAAACAAACTGAGGACAGAATAAAAATTCTGAAGTCAGGAAATGTATAATGAACTTTGTTATCCCCTGATAAAACGAGAAGATAATAATGATAAGTATTGTTATCAAGTTAATTTCAAATGTTTAATAATGATAAGCCATTTATAATGAACTTGAGTTTAAATCTTTATTGTTTTACTGCACATTGAAAATAAATACTTTACTAAGGTAACAGTTTCTTGTTAGTTGTAGAACAGCAATCACACAGTATCAAATTATTAAAATGTATCAATTTGTCCAGTTACAATTTTTTATTTTCTCCCAGTTAATAAGCTTTGGTGTCTTTCTCAATATTTTTTATGGTTTTGTAATTGTCATCAAGTTGGGCAATACAAGTTGTATTTTAAATTATTTAGAGATATGTTCTCAATGTAATACTTTGAGTATATAAACCATATAAACCTATTAATATTATAATTATTTTTATAACAATATCTTCTTTTTCCATTTTCCTGCTTACATTTTATATAACATGTGAATGGACACATGTACATTTTTAACATTTTAATTACTTTATAGAATAAAAGATTTTTTATCACGGAACATAAAGGACTATTCTATGAAATGGTCATAGTTTGGTTACAACACAACTAATCACAACTCAAGTTTTGTACATTTGCAATTATGAAATAGTGTATCAAAGTTTTTTTTGTTTTTTTTTTAAATAATCCTACATTTGCTTTCATTCAAACCTATTTGACTAAGGTCAGACAACCAAAACACAGTGAGTCAATTTAATATACCACTGATTTTTCAGTGTGACTCTGAATGATTTCCGTATTTAATGTTTCAATAAACTTAATTTCTATTAAACCTCAATTATTTCATGGTCAAATAGGGTCTTTAGACATTATTGTGGTCTGGAAACCATACCAAGTCAATTTAGTGGAGACCTTGCAAAAATCGTCTATAAAGCCTCCCATTCACAAGTTGTGCCGAGTTGACTCGTGTACTAACCAATTTTGGTCAAAGCATGAAAGCTTGCCTGTGTTTCACTGATGTCATAATTACAAGGTTAAGAATTTTAGAAACATAAGACAAACATTTTTAGTTTTTCGAAGTTTTCAAATATGTAAATTTACAGAAAGAGAGAGAACTTTGTGAATTGTTTGATGTTGTGTTTGTCTATACATGTATTTTGATTTTCGCTCGCTTCTGCATTAATTCGCCTTTTTATGTCAGTTGCATTTTGTAATTCTGTTAATTTGTTTTTGGTGTTTCTTTCCTTTGCAAAACGAGCACTTTCTACTTATCACTTGATTTTTGCTAAGAAAAGACTTCCCTTAATGAAAAAAAAAACCCATACAACGGAAAGTTTCATCCTGCACAGCCTAATCTGGGACGACACTTTATGCGCATGCAATAAGCCCTGTTTTCCAAGCGCAAGGCTCTTATATATCATCTTTAAATCATTGGTCAAACTAGTAACCTGGCACAAATGAGAAAGGTGAAAACCTGAAATACAAGAAATTGTCATTAGGACAAGGCATGGCCATCGAGAAATCAATACCTCATGATGTGGACTCACACAATTCCACGGAAAATTGATATGTCCTCGCTTTAAAGACTGACAAACATATAATGTTTCCCAAACACGTTACGGCAATCTTTATCCATCCCTGCTCCTATTGAAGATATTATGTACTCTTCATAATTCATTGATCACAATTGTTTGGAAAGAATATAATATCACGGGCGGAGCAGATTTGGATATCACATTGATTATGCTTGTATGTAAAGAATAATTATAATGATATGAGATCAAGACTGTAAGCTTCATACTGATGCCCGATGTTATGGCAGTTGTTGTATTTTATTTTTCAGTCATGAATGTTACCTTTGTTACCTTTGTTATGTTGACAGGCTCATTCGTTAAGTTTGCTAAAATTCCTTGGAGACTCATTTAAAATTCATTTGTGGTGGTTTTTATATGTGTTATAGTTTATATTCTACAGAATTTACAACATGTACATTCTTTTGAACTGTGCTTTTTTATTATGAACTTTAAACATTTGAAATAGAAAAGTGGAGCTTATTTAATAAATGTATATTAATGAATTTCAAGTTTGGTGTAATGGATATGGTGCAAATAGGATGAAATTCTCTTGGTCCTTAATCAGGGCATATTGAAATGATTTTCCTCACACAGTGCTGGTTTTACCCAGAACTTTAAGACACTTAAATGAATTTCCTCTTAAAGTAGTGGTTTTACCCAGGACTTAGACTCCAGAGTGTCGCAAGATCCTTAATCATGCATTATTTGAAAAATAAATCTTCAAGCACTGGTTTTACCCTGGCAAAGAACTTTAGAGTGACTCAAATGATTTCCAGGCAACATAACTCCAGAAAGCGTTCATAATGGTTTGAACAATCAAGTTGCTATATTGTTGTTTTGCGAAAAAGGATTAAATTTACAATAAACAGTATTTTTATATTGTAAAAATAGGTTAAGACCTACACATGCAATATTTTTGTTTGGTATAAGTACTGGGATTATCCTTACAAAATAAGATGCAAAATTTCAATGGTTTTGCAGCTTTTTGCTTCAAAAATTAAGTTTTGGTTTCAGTTTCGAATATTTTTTACAGACAACTTTAATAACGATTTTGGAATTATGATTTAATGAAATTTCTTAAAAAGGTTTATATAATACTTGTCCATTCATGTAACAAATGACTTTTTCACCCATTTGGTCAGAATAACAAAAATGCTATATTAAGTCATATCATTATACAAAGTAATATGTGATTTCTATTTGTGGTGATGGTTTGTTTGTTCACTCGACTGTCAATAATGATGGATAGCTGCTCACTATGTTGATATGTGTATGGCTGATTGACTGCCTATTGTTTTCTTATATGATGCAATGTTTATTTATTTGGATGATTAAGGTTGCCATACACAGATCAAAATTGTCATGTTCATTCATTTTCATGACTACATCTTTAAAAGACCAGTGAGTCACTTAGAAGTTGTCCCTTTTATACAATCATAACATTGACCTATATTGATAAACAATTTTCTCTATTTAATTGTAAACATCTGCATTCAATATTTATTATCCCAACAAAAATACATCAATAATTGTAATGAAGTTTATTGAAGATTTCAGAAGTAAATAGAAATTTAAAGAAGTTTAAAGTAGTTTAAAGACGTTTGTAGAAGTTTTTATAAAGTTTATAGAAATTAAAAGAAGTGTATAGAATTTAAGTTTGATAAGTCTGATATCATTTATGTAACTGTATAAATGCCTGACTTTTAAGGATTTTGAATTGTTCATCGGTTAATAAACAATTAGTTTCTGTTGTGATATATTTAAGGAAGTAACCATGATGGCATAGAGTCCGAGACTTTTAATACTCAAATTAGTGTTAACTAATAAATAAATAACGATAAAAAACAATTCCCAAATAAAAGTGACAGTATATTCTGCCAATACAATCTGACATGCTCAAGGGACATAAGTACATAGTCTCTTGAGACTAATGGACGGCAACAACAACAATCTGAACTGTGATCTACTCTCAATTCGGAAACTAAATTTTTAAAATGTTTAATCGCAGTTTAACAATAGTTTCAACTTCTTTTTGTATTGAAAATGTTAAAGTTAAAGTTAAAGTTGCGGTTTATAGTCTGCTTCGATATGCATCTTCAGCCGACTTCGACATAAACTCCCCGATCACTGGGATTTAAGTCGTCCGTATAATGTTGCCATTATAATGTTAGAATAGTTTGTTTCTTATAGTGCATCCCTATACTTTGTTGTTGTTTACAAGCAGTTTAACAACAGTTTTTCTCTTTTTCTTTAGAAAATGTCGGGCTTGCCTGGTTAAGATAGTTTATATCTTTACATTTCGCTAAATCATTGTGGTCCTTTCAAAAGTAGTTCCTTTTCTCTTCTGGTTTAAAAGCCATTTAACAATTATAGCACCCATGCCTTTTGTGATTATTTCATGTATTCTATGGGTGTTTGCAATATTTTGGTGCATTTCATTTGGGACTAAGCTGAAAGATGACATTTGGTGTGCATTTTTTATTAGTACTGTGCTTTTGTTTAAATCTCACTTATATCTTTTTTACGGTATTCCAATTTTTGAAAGAAGAAATATTTATCTTTAAATTGATACTTAAAGGCGTGACAATCTGAAATAAAGGAAAGGCAAGAAAAATGCCTTGAAAGTTGGTCATTTCATAATGGGACCTTATGGGAATCAAATTTTGTGTGAACTCAACTTATGGTGTGTCCATAATTATAATCTTGTGGTTCTATAATTTTCTTGTGGTTCATAATTATTATCTTATGGTTCTAGACTCATCGTTTGTTATGAAAAAAAAGCCTATATTCATGTCCACGATACTCATGTCTATGTAACCGGTATCCAGCAGTGTGTCATCGCCTTGCAGAGAGCACACCTGTACAAATGTTAGTGTGATGTATCCTATACTTTTGATAGGTTATCTTCCACTATCTCACGTTTGACGCCTCACCATGGTCATCTTATCTGTTGGTCCACCTCATCCTTGCAAAACTACGGGAAATTTATCTGCCTTCCAAGATATGAAACAAATGAGAGCAGTGTAATAATTGTCATATAGGTCAATTGGCGATCATTATTTATCAATATTCAGATTGTGGAGTGATTCAATAGTAATATGATATTGAGTGCAGTATTCATATGTATAATGCTCATAAAACCTTGATATGTTTTACTTTAAAAGAAAACCTTGATACATGTTTTGCTGTGATAACGGAACTAACATAAGTTAAATATAAATTAAATGGTCTGACAAAGTAATTCAGTCTTGTTAATTTCTGGTAATGCACTTAGTAGGCTTTACTTTATTGTTGAGTTTTTGCCAAGACAACTATTACAAAATAGTCATTTAGTGTCAGGGTGAAAAATATAACACTTAAGTGAGATATACTTCTTTCTTTTCAAAGTGACCTGCTCTGTAAGTCAAAACTTAGTAACAGGTGCAAATATAGATTCAAGATGAAGGAAATAACTACCAACACTAGGAAATAACTAATAGCAAACTTACCGGGGTACTGATATTCTTATTTACATGTTGAGATAAAAAGGGACGTACAAAATTATATAAGCAGGGACCCAATATACTTTTACCCTTAAATTTGCAGCGGAGCACCTTTCTGTTCTTATAAAATATTTATGTCCTGCATACAAGAAGAATTGAAAGAAAAAATATGAGCAACTTTGGTCAACATGTTCATTTATTACTTGACATAATAGGAGCCTCATTCTGGGAAAACTGAGCTTAATATAGTAATGGTGCAATGTTGTCTGGAAGTACTAATGTCTATTTATGATACAGAGACAATATCTGTCCACATTTAAATGCACATATTAATTACATGACCTCTTTGACCATCATGTGACACAAGTGATACACTGTCCATTACAAGGGTGTGGAGATACAAGTAATGGTTAATTAACCCATTTATGCCTATATAGCATCTAGAAAAAAGGCCTTGGCAAACAGCGTAGACCCAGGTTAGACGCCGCATGATGCAGCGTCTCATCAGGGTCTGCGCTGTTTGCTTAAAGAAATTTCTGTAAGAAAAATTCTAAATACAGAAATAAATATACTAGACATCCCTAATTTTGAAAATAAATTGATCCAATTTAGAAGGATGGGAGAGTCCACTAGGCATAAATGGGTTAACTGGTCCATGGTCAAGTTCATGGGAATAGGTTCTCATAAATAAGCATTAGACACTTGTCCACACAAAACATTAATTGTTATTTTTTGCTTCCCTGATTTAAAAGTGCATTAAATTATTAATATAACACAAGTTGTCATTATAATGTGTCATAAATAAAGCACTAGTAATAAAATGAAATAATTTATTGTGATATTATAATTTGCATATCTTATCAAATAAATGTTCATGTTTACACCCTGAAATTGTTCTTGCACCTGGAAACATGAAATTTACTTGTCAGGAGGTGAAATACCACACATAGGACAAGTTGACAATGCCCCACTACCACTCACCCCAATAATATCCCCCCAACCCCACCCCGGATATTTGCCCCCATTTTACCTGGACATGGTCATTGTCCTTTACCATGGAACATTTCCTGCTTGNGAATTTATATTTTTGGTGAGATAGTCATTTGATATTAGAAAAAATATTCCTTTAATATGATGGTGACTGCAAATTTTCTTTATATTAAGTTCTCATTACCATTTTCATCATACTTTCTATGCTTTCAGAACTTCCAAAAAGCATGTTGTTTTTATTTTGTCTTAGTTATTTCTATGAAATAATAAGGATGATAAAAAGTGCACACAAAACTCGACCCGTGCGCTATGACACACACTTTATAAAGTTGAATGGCGTGTGTTCATTTCAAACTTGCGATTGATTTTCAAAAATGAATTGCGTGTTAAATTATGCAATAGCGAACATCTTCAGTGCCTTCAGCGCTTTGATTAACAATTGCATCAGATAAGGACCAATTTGAATAAATTAATTAGAAACATTTATCCATTTAGACCAATTTATTAAGCATGAGCACGATGATTCACGATGTTATTTATAATGGAATCTAATAAGATTCGAGTGTTGCCGGCTGACCTATATGCTTTCATTTATTTTCATGCTTCTTGTGTTTTTCTATTCTGTAACTATAGATATCTTAGTAATAATATCTAATAAAGCGAAATAAGCCACGAAATCTGGCGCAACACCCCGTAATTTATTTGCGTGTGATGCAGATAAGAACTGCGCTTTAAAAAGGCATTCGCTATTTTTGATCTCACAGATATAAATTTTGATCGTTCATAAACACCGACCACAATCAACGCCGTATATCTTTTTTAAAGATATTTCTTGTTATAAGTACTGTGCTTTTGTTTAATCACACTATCTTGTTTGTTTCTCATTTTTGAAAGAAGACATATTCATCTTTATACTTAAAGGCTTGACAGTCTGAAATAAAGGAAAGGCAAGAAAAATGCCTTGAAAGTTGGTCATTTCATAATGAGACCCTATGGGAATGGAATTTAGTGTGATCTCTACTTATGGTACGTCCATAATTATTATCTTGTGGTTCTATAATTTTCTTGTGGTTCATAATTATAATCTTATGGTTCTAGACTCATTGTTTGTTCCAAAAAGGAATATTCATGTCCACGATACTCATGTCGATGTAACCTGTATCCAGCAGTGTGTCATCGCCTTGCAGAGAGCACACCTGTACAAATGTTAGTGTGATGTATCCTATACTTGTGATAGGTTATCTTCCACTATCTCACGTTTGACGCCTCACCATGGTCATCTTATCTGTTGGTCCACCTCATCCTTGCAAAACCACAGGAAATTTATCTGCCTTCCAAGATATGAAACAAATGACAGCAGTGTAATAATTGTCATATAGGTCAATTGGCGATCATTATTTATCAATATTCAGATTGTGGAGTGATTCAATAGTAATATGATATTGAGTGCAGTATTCATGTATTATGTACTTAAAACATTGATATATTTTACTTTAAAAGAAAACCTTGATATATGTTTTGCTGTGTTAAGGAAACTGTCATCGTGTAAGTTAAATATAAATTATATGGTCTGACAAAGTAATTCAGTCTTGTTAATTTCTGGTAATGCACTTAGTAGGCTTTACTTTATTGTTGAGTTTTTGCCAAGACAACTTTTACAAAATGGTCATTTGGTGTCAGGGTGTAAAACATAACACTTAAGTGAGATATACCTCTTTCTTTTCGAAGTGACCTGCTCTGTAAGTCAAACCTTAGTAACAGGTTCATAAAGAGATTCAAGATGAAGGATACAACTACCAACACTAGGAAATAACTAATAGCAAACTTACCAGGGTACTGATATTCTTATTAACATGTTGGGATATAAAAGGGACGTACAAAATTATATAAGCAGGGACCCAATATACTTTTACCCTTAAATTTGCGACTGAGCACCTTCCTTTTCTTATAAAATATTTATGTCCTGCAATTACAAGAAGAATTGAAAAAATATGAGCAACTTTGGTCAAAATGTTCATTTATTACTTGACATAATAGGAGCCTCATTCTGGGAAAACTGGGCTTAATATAGTAATGGCACAATGTTGTCTGGAAGAACTTATGTCTATTTATGATACAGAGACAATATATGTCCACATTTAAATGCACATATTAATTACATGACCTCTTTGACCTCCGTGTGACACAAGTGACACACTGTCCATTACAAGGGTGTGGAGATATGTGTCTCAGAATTTGATTCATATAGGTAATGGTTAACTGGTCCATGGTCAAGTTCGTGGAAATAGGTTCTCATAAACAAGCATTAGCCACTTGTCCACACAAAACATTAATTGTTATTTCTGGCTTCCCTGATTTAAAAGTTCATTGAATTATGAATAAAACACAAGTTGTTATTATTATGTGTCATAAATGAAGTACAAGTAAATAAATGCAATAATTTATTATGATATTATAATTTACATATCTAATCCAATAAATGTTCATGTTTACACCCTGAAATGGTTCTTGCACCTGGAAACATGGGCGTGTATATGGACAAGTAAACCATACAAATTTACTTGTCAGGAGGTGAAATACCACACATAGGACAAGTTGACAATCCCCCGCTACCAATCACCCCAATAATATTTCCCCCCCACCCCGGATATTTGCCCCCATTTTACCTGGACATGGTCATTGTCCTTTACCATGGAACATTTCCTGCTTGCAGTTGCCTAATGGTCGCCCAATAGCGATTCCACAATAACCATAGCAACCTCACTGGCTCCTTGAAATTTCATTGTTGAACTTGTCGTTACTAGTTACCGTTACCGAGGTTATACAGTCGTTGACAACAGTGTCCACCGTCCTTAATTGCCTTGTTAACAAGCACCACTGCATTCTAATCAGCGGACTGGGGCGTGCTTATAGACTGGTGACCATTAATTAACGAATGTACAATCAAATTCTACAACCGGTTATGATTGAATTGGAATGCGCAGTCTGGTTTTAATTTAATTGAACATGGAGTTACTGGTAATTTATATTGATGTCCATATGGATAATGAATCAGCATGATTGGTAGAGACCTAATTAATTTCTTTGTTGTTAATGTTTTGCCCATGGTTGCCTTGATATTATGTACACCTGATTTGATTTTGCCATTTGTTTTTTTCTGCAAATTAAAATGCATGGTTGGTCAGTTTTTAATGAAATTAAAGGGACATGACCCACTTTGATGCTCCCTCTGTGACATAATCCTCTTTAAGGCTCACATTCACCAAAGAGCAAATAGACAATTGGGGGATGTTGGCTACAACAGCTAAACTTCAAAATAATTTTAATGTTTACACCTCCAGTGCAAGGAGCATTTAGTTTCCAATCTGGGCCTTTATTCACCAACCCATTCTTAAGTATAAGAAATAGACTAAGACCAAAGTTATATAACTTCAAAGTTTGAAAAGTGGCATGCTTTCAATTGGTCTTATGTCATAAACTTACTGTTCTATCTATATTAAGAACAATTAAATTTGATGTGTCAATTGTCAAGTTAGACTCAACAAAACAGAATATGTAGAACATTATAGTTTTAAGAATGTTCTTTACTCTTAGGCTTAAGTATGGGCCTTAGTTTGTGATTTAAAACATTAATATTCCATGGCACCATAAGAAATAAAAAAAGGTCTTTAACATTTTATACTTCCAAAGGATGATTTGTTAACCCTTTGCATGCTGGGAAATTTGTTGTCTGCTAAAATGTTGTCTGCTGAATTTCTAAAATCAGCATTTGCTTCGTTTTTTTTCAAAGAATATTATCAGAATAGCAAACAGTTTGGATCTTGATGAGACGCCACGTTTTGTGGCGTCTCATCTGGATCCAAACTGTTTGCAAAGGCCTTTAAAATTCGGTTCCAGCGCTTAAAGGGTTAAATCACAATGAAGCTGCATTAACAGCCAGATCATTTATAGGGACATTTCTGAAAGGCTTATACAAATTTTAACAGCGTAAAAATGTTTGTTCAACTCTTCAACATGGTTGACATTGTAGCAGGTAGCTAAAGTTGGACCGATTAAGAAGACCACCCCAGTTTTGCCTCTGATTGTATATAAATTGATCATCATCCGGGATGTACTTTGTGATATAGCTCTCTTTATGTTTGAAAACTTTTTTCTTTTTAAACTTGAGTTTTATCAAAATGGCATGTGTCGGAATCATTTTACATTTGTGAGCAAGTACATTTTGCAGATATTCTTTTGGCAGATTAAACAATTAGTTGATCATCATTTTAATGTGTATGAATTGAGAGTGGTGAGCTGAATGTTTAAGTTAATTGAGAGTGGTGAGCTGAATGTTTAAGTTAATTGAGAGTGGTGAGCTGAATGTTTACGTTAATTACGCAGCATGATCATAATTTCAAACAGATCTTCCATTTGTTCATTGAATCAGGCAATCATTAATCAATCAATCTATCGTTCATTTTTTTTTTCTTGTCAGTGTTATTTTCCAAAGACTTATCAATACCAATCATCATTATGTTGGTTGATTTAAACACACCAGAGATGAAAGAACACATTATGTGAAGTTGGAATAAGACATCAATCTTGGAATAAACGTTTTTTTCAACAAATCAGTATATGCTGTTTTACTTGCGTATTTATTATTTGTTTTGAGTAATTATAAATAAAATAGATGCTTGTATATATAATTGCATGGTATACATTGATTTTGGTACAAAACTAGATGTTTAATTGAATTGATTAAAAAATCCTCAAAAATTGAAACTGTGTTCATGTGTGCTGATGGACACAGTTTAAAAATACCATTTAAATTATAAAGATACCAATAATATCACTGTTTATGAACAAGACATGGAAAAGTGCTTATTATACAAAATGTATAAACTCAATATCACAAAAATACATTCAGAACATCAAATGAACAGGTTTGTTTAATGGTTTGTTTTAAAGATCAAAAGACAACAAGAACTAGTTCTACCCAGGGAATATACTCAAAAGTGCCTAAGTAAGCCTAATAGGCTTTTAATAATCTGAAAATAAAAAGGTTTGAAGTTAATCATTTGAAATTTCTTGATAGATCTTTCTCAGATTCTTAAATATTAAAATGATTTATCTTACAAACAGTGATCCACATATTATTAAAACAGATATTCTTTGTTCATTATAAGATTTTCATCGATCCTCGTCATAAAATTCTGATCGTCAGATCATAAAGAATTCCTTGTTTGATCATTAACAGATCCTTTTAAGTCATTTTCAGTTATCTTTTTAGGATCAGATGCTGTACCATACAATCAATCAATACCTCAGTATGTTTGTCTATCAGCAATAAATCACAGCCACGGGGAGAGATGTTTTTGAAAAGTCACTGAGTTGGGCAGTTGGTCTTTTCAAGTTCAAACTTTAAAGTCTTTGTGATTTCATTGGTTAGGTATACAACAGCTGGAAGGTGGTTATAAAATGTCCGTTGTAAAGTTAGGCTTAATGGCTTAACTTGTATAAATGCAATAAATTGCAGTGTTTAGACTTTTTTATGGCGAAACTTTATGGCGTCTTTGTGGAAAAAATTACACGAAGAACTTGTCAAACATGTGCATGTCACTAAATCTGTTTTAATTATTCTGTTATCAAATGCAGTAACAAGGTAACAAGTCTGACATCTTACGTCTAACGGCGGCTTAATTATAGACTTTGGTAATTTGTCTTTCACGCAAAGGAAACGATGTGGTCGAAGTTTTCATTACTCAGGTCATTAAATAACATTAACACCTTTTGAAAATCGAACTGTCAACCATTGACTCTAAACTCCCTTCCGTGCTAATTTTTTGGGGCAAACAAAATGTTGTTTGGAGTGGTGACCTGAGGTTTGTGTTATTGCAACCAACAAGCACTTAGTGGGTATTTAAGCCTAATAAATGCACTTCCACAAAAGGTGATTCACAAAAAATATCAAGGATTTTAATTGATTGACGTGATTTCTGTATACATGACATTGCGAAGTTCCAACAATTAAAATGTCTCGATTAGTTTAACCAATAAAATGTGCGGATTTATAAAAGTTTGGCTTTATCAAAAAAAGGTTATATCAGGAATATTTTTTGATGCAGTCTGATTCAAATAACAGAATAGTTTGCAATTATTTGCGTATTTTTGAAGAGAACACCACTTTCAGAGTTGAGAGATTGTATGCATATTTGGCCTGAACTTTATATAATAAAACTGAAAACATATCAATGAGTTGAATGTTAAAGCTATGAAATTTATCATATTTATGATTTTCAGAATTTAGTAAAAAATAATCCGCTTAATGGGCGGTGAAAATTGATTGTAAAAAATTATGATTATTAATTTTGGGTTTTCAAGTGGATGTTTGTGTATTACTGCACTTTAAGCATGCAAAGTCTTTCCGATTTATTGCATAGCGTTAATTTCATAAAATTCTTATAATCTCTTAGATCTCTACAGATGCTTTTAACTAACATATGCATCATCTCAATGGCTGAAGTTTAGTTCACTTCAACGAAGATTGTTTTATCTGAAATGAAGGTTTACTTTGTGGAAATTATGTTTATGAAATATGAAATTCTAAATTTGTTGCACTGATGTATATAAGAACCATTTGGACTAATCGTGGGAAGCAGTTTATTGGTTGTTTGTTACATACATTATTATGCATAAATCTACAATCATTGAAATAAATGTACTTTTCGGATGCCATGAAAAAGTTAAAATCAACTTGTCCATATTTATGAACATAACTGGGGATTTCAGTTTGAAATAAATACACAATTATACCATTTAGGTCTTAAATGTAGTTATTATCACAGTTTTTAAAGGATTTATACTGGTATATTAATTGCATGAAATTATTCTAAAAATATTTGACTTAGTTCAATTAAGATTTATTTGATGTTATTATTTTACATCATTATTATGTCTCTTCTTACTGAATATATTGAAGCAAATGCAATCAAATTTGCAATAAATTTAGCTTGAGTGAGTCTTAATTTGAAGTCTATCCTCATTATTTTTCAGTAGTTAATCTTTATAAAAAAATATATTATTAGCAGTAAAGTATTTATGCAGCTGTTATAAATTATGTACCTACGTAAGATAGTAATTTGAAATTCATCATTGGTTTTAAAATCTTGATATAAATGCTTGGATCATTTCCCCAAAAAGCCTCTCCCTAAGTTTTCATACATGCCCATAACTTTCATATTTATCTCGTAAGAAATCTTTATATCCGACGGATGGATGATTTATTTCGAGCCAGCTTACTGTCTTTCTTCTTTATCCTATTTTAAATCGGTGAAAAACGTGGCGTTAAATTTTAAAAAGGAAACTTTGACAGCGTTATGAATTCTTTTCAATGGAGTCAGCAAGAAATTGAAATTGGATTAGATCGGAGTAAATTGCAGTCAAATTGACTGGTATCAAAATTATAGTATTAGAATTTCAAGTCGCCTTTATTGAATAATTTATTTAGGTGTCTGTGTCCGTTACGCTTGGGACGCCTTTAAAGCTTTTAACTTGTATGAAACAAATTTTTGAAACATCGTGAAGGCTTGCTTGGGTTAGGACATTCAAATGAAATCCTCATTTGAACAGCAAGATTTGGTTGAACAAGGCCGCATTGTTTTAAGTCAAATGTTTGCATTTTGCATGGATTGAGGAAGAAACAATAGTGTCATTGATGAACACAGACATGTCATAAGACTATTTTAGAACTCTTTACACACCATTATTTATGTAAATTATTTAGAAAAATAATATATGTCCATTTATTTAAATTGTTGTTATGTCAATCAATTACAAATGGGTGACTTTAGTATTTTGCAAATTTTCAGATATTCCTATGCCGTGAAAATATTTGTTGAAAGAGTTATCATACTTAATTATTTATTGTTCTCATCAATTCAAAACATTTGATCTGATCGATTTTCTTATTGATTTTAACCTGATTGTTCATATTATTTTAAAATTCTGCTATCATCCAGACAGATATGTTGTTGATTTATGTCATGCTTGAAATGGTTGATGTTCAAGACTTATTCAGTCATTTCAAAGACACCTTATTTTTAGCTCGGCTGTTTTCGAAGAAAACTCGAGGTATTGTCATTATAGCCAGCTAATGTCCGCCGTCCGCGGCATCAGAAAACTTTAACATTGGCCATAACTTTTGCAATTTTGAAGATAGCAACTTGATATTTGGCATGCATGCATATCTCATGGAGTGGCACATTTTGAGTGGTGAAAGGTCAAGGTCATCCTTCAAGGTCAAAGGTCAATTATTATTATTTTTTTTTTTCATGTGTATCTCATGGACCTGCACATTTTGAGTGGTGAAAAGGTCAAGGTCATCCTTCAAGGTCAAAGGTAAAAAAAAAAAAAATCCAAGCACCCACAGCCAAGCGTTGGCAACCGCTATGCAGTGCTCTTGTTTATTTATTAATTGTATTTGTATTTTCGTGTCAAACCTAATTCACCACAAATTAAAAAATATTACCAGATGCTATTAATTGTGTTCCTCGTTTAACCGAATATTAGCATGACGTTTCAAAGGATGCCATAAAAATTTCCAACCCACTGGACCATTCATTGTGTCAAACATTTTGGACGTGTAAGCCGTGTACCTGTTACACCAAGCATTCTTTCGACGATACTGACCACTGCTGACCACTGTATTCCTGCACAGTGGGTGGGGGATGGGACACAATTGTTGAGTGGCAAAATGGACAAGTTGGCATTGTCACCCTATGATTGGTCTTACTAAAGGCTCAAATTAAATTTGACAGATTACTGTGTAACTTTTTCATAGAGGAAAGAAGGAAACACCAAGTGAATGCCATTAATTACTTTGGTTTCACTGGTTTTAACCTGGATGCTGTAACAGCTTGGGAAGTTGTGACTGAAGGGTGGTCAAGTGAGGACTGTAGGGGGGCCAAATGAGGACTGAATAATGGTCAAGTGAGAGACCACTGAGGGTCAAGAGTTACGGTACCACTGGCAGGGGATAGTATAATAAGAAACAACACTTGGTGGTCAGATGAATCTGAATATTTTTGAAAGTCTTCCAAAAAACTTCCATTTTTTTTCACATATCAAATAAATGGGGAAAAATCCCACAGGAAAACAAAAAATCCCATTGGAAAATAAAAACAACAACATGGGAGAGCCAATTTTGTACCAAAAAAATAATGAAAGAACTGAACATTTTATATAAAAACCATCAATAAATTATCCCAATGAAGCATTGTATCGCATACTTTATGTTGACTAGGCATATCTCAAAGGAAAAAAGTTACTTAAGTTTGCAAAATTTTTGCAGTGGCCATTATGTTGGCAAGTTTTGAAAAGGGGAAGTATTGTGGATTGGTAATTTCTAGAAACAGAAACATAAGTATATGATCCATATGAAACTGTTGGAGAACTTGTGTTGCAGCGAACAAGGAAACATAAGTATATGATCCATATGAAACTGTTAGCGAACTTGTGTTGCAGCGAACAAGGAAACATAAGTATATGATCCATATGAAACTGTTAGAGAACTTGTGTTGCAGCGAACAAGGAAACATAAGTATATGATCCATATGAAAGTGTTGGAGAACTTGTGTTGCAGCGAACAAGGAAACATAAGTATATGATCCATATGAAACTGTTGGGGAACTTGTGTTGCAGCGAACGAGGAAACAAAAGTATATGATCCATATGAAACTGTTGGAGAACTTGTGTTGCAGCGAACAAGGAAACATAAGTGTGTGATCCATATGAAACTGTTGGAGAACTTGTGTTGCAGCGAACAAGGAAACACAAGTATATGATCCATATGAAACTGTTGGAGAACTTGTGTTGCAGCGAACAAGGAAACAAAAGTGTGTGATCCATATGAAACTGTTGGAGAACTTGTAATGCAGCGAACAAGGAAACAAAAGTATATGATCCATATTAAACTGTTAGAGAACTTGTGTTGCAGCGAACCAGGAAACAAAAGTGTGTGATACTCCCAAATAGTCACAAGCAAAAATTGGTATTTCAACATTGCTATGTGACAATGAAATGTGTGACAAACTTTAACAGAAAACATCAATAATATTACATTTGTTGATGACAGAAAACACTTATGTATTGATCGAAAAAATGGTGTTTAACCACTGAAGAGTGGAAGAACATATCTGGGTCACTAGTTTGAGATAAGTCCAGTGAATGCAGTAACTGAATTCATAAAGCAACATTCTTGCACAAATTGTGCGTAGAAAAAACATGCAGATTTGCATACAAATTAAACTTCAGCCAGAATGCATACCAACTAGAAGTCTATGCCGGCTTGAAAAAAGATAACAATCAAGTTGCCTTCTGTCTTCCATTAAACAAACAATTACAGGCTTTTTAAGTTTAAACCCAAGTTTGTTCAGGCTTTTATGTAAATCAATTAGGATACTGGTGGTATTTATACTCAATTGCAAAGATTTTAATCTACCCAGCAAGGTTAAGTAGATTTTACAAATTTTCAACTTAATTACCGAAATGCCTTCGTTGGCTAAACTCTGAATCGGTCGCGCGTGTATTTTACAATATCCGACTCATTTAACTGGGATATTGAATTTATGTTTTGCCTAATACGGTCATCAAAGAGATATATGATGATCAGAATTATTTCACCCCCTTATCGCCACATACAAATGCTAACTAGATTAAATACTTAAATAAACTCTCTTCAGAGCGTTGAAAGAAATTTCGGCCTAATTTGTCATGAAATTTGACAGTGGAGTGTTCAGTAGGGACTGATTGATCTGGTATTTGTGTTGACTCAAGATTGGGTAATTGCCTAGATGTTTGTAGAGTGACTTGTATTGCTGTTTGAGCAGGGGACACTATTTGAGAGGTTACACACTACTAAATCAAACACCAGTTAGGGGCTTTTTGGACAAATTAGGGTTTGGTCTTTTTCTGCTACTCAAGAAATTTCAGTGGTAACCGTTCTCTGCATGCAAACATGGTTGTGAAGAAATTCTTTTAAATTTACTTACATTCCAAAAAGAATGTATATATTATATTAAAACCAGCGGAATTATGAAATAACATCTCTGTCCTAGAATAAAAAAAATCCTTTGTTTAATATGGATTTATAATTAAATGAAAAAGATTAAATAACCAAGCAATTGAATTCTTAACTTAACATGGATAATAAGCAAAATACATGAATGTTTTACTAATATAGCATTTAAAATATTCGATTAAGATCTCAATCTTGGAGTCAAATGCGGAAAGTTCATTTGACAAACTTAAAAAATAAACTGAAAAATCTTAGGGAAGCATTTTAACATTTTTGAAAATGTTCTTCTGGAGCATTTAAACTTCACAAAAATGTGTTTCTGCCAGATTTAGTATACAAAGTTGTTACCTAAAGTACTATACTTTGTTAGGATTACGCTAATAAATGTGCTCGTGTGTTGTATTATTTTTACCAACTCTCTTTACTAGATGTAACTCTAGTCAGCGTTCAGCTGTCACAGGCTTATTGTTTGTATTTTGTATCTGGGGGGATAAGCTGTCAAGTGACATGGAATTTCATTGATGCCTCACTAGCAGTTTATTGTTCTTACAAATATCATGTACAAAATGGCTGCCAGGCGACTGTTAATAGGAAGTAAAGATATGAGGCTCACTCTAGGAAAACAGGGCTTAATGCATGTGCGTTAAGTGTCCTCCATGATTTGCCTTCACAGTCTGCACGGGCTAATCAGGGACAATACTGTACGCACATGCATTAAGCCCCATTTTCCCAGAACGGGGTTCAAATAATAAAGTTGCAGCATGGATGTTTTACACATGTATTCAGTATTATAATAATGTCAATTTGTGCTCATGTAGAATTGATAGCAAGGTCATAGACATCACAGTGAGAAATAAATTGTTCCTAATGACAATTGATGTTATATTGATGATACACTGATGCAGTGGAGATGTAATGATTATTGTTGTTATATTGATGACTTACATTGATTTAATGATTAGTGTTGTTTTATTGATGACACATTGATGCAGTGGAGATGTTAGTTTTAGGGGGCTGGGGTTTCTTGGAGAAGGGGAGAGGGTGATTTCAGTGTCCCTACTTTCCAACCCATTCATAGACTTAATAATAGAGAATAGACTAAGAACCAAGAAAAAATACATCCAGTGCTTGAATATAAACATACTACAACTGGCGATTATGTCATGAACAAAAATGTCTACATACAGATGTAAATATAGGAGGTTTTAATGCCAAATTTAATTCAGAATTAATGGAATTCTTGAATATTACAAGTTCAAGAATTTTCTTTATTCTTAAACTTAAGGCTAAGAATTGTTTGGTGAATATCAGGGCCCAGTGTGGGGGGACTGGGGGCCTGTCAGATATTGGTCATAATTCTAGGAGTGGTAATGAATGTTTTAATTGAAGGTTTATACTCTGAGCCTCTTTCTAGGAAAACTGGGCTTCGATATGATGCATGTGGCTCAAGTGACCTCCAAGATTAGCCAGTGCAGTCCCAACAGGCTAATTAGGGACAACACTTCCCCCTTCACTGGATTTTCATTTTCATTTAGATAAGACTTCCTTTAAACGAAAAATTCCATAAAAATTCCTTTAAGCCCAGTTTTCCAAGAATGAAGCTATTCTGAGAGGGTGAAGGAGGTGGGGGTGGGGGGGGGGCAGTTTATTGCAGTACAGGGAGGGGTACGTCAGGAAGGAGGGGGGTCAGGCAGTTTATCTCTTCCTGGAGCTCTGATGGCCGTTACAGGCTCATCAACAGAGGTCAGAACAAACTCATTAAGCATGATTGTTTATAAAGTGCCTCACTGAATGAAGCCTTGATGGTAATTTGAGGCATTCAGTCTGCATGTTGCTTGTTTATTTACAGGTCAGAGGGTTGGTACTCCACTTTTAGGGCTGGCTGACCACACAGAAGGGATGTAAAAAATAAAAGTAAGGTAAGATGGTTTATGAAATTATTTTTGATTTCTCAACGTTTTATTGGTCACTTAAAAGATTTGTTCAGTAACTAGGAAACAAGGTGTAAATTTTGTGACATTTCAACCAGCCTTGCCATGACATTTCTGTCATAATATAACAGTTTTGATAATGTAACAGTTTTGATAATGTAACAGTTTTGAACATAGCAAAAATAGCAATGTTGACCACAGGGCGCAGAGATGTGTGATTTAATGTGCAGAGTTTCCCTTACACGATCGATCCAACATTGACAGGTTCGATTACCAATGATCAATAACGATCAATAATTGAACTACTGATCATCTCCTAGAAATGAACCCCTAGGGGTAAATTGTAAGTGAGTAACCAACACATATCTGTCAACATAGTCAGTCTGTCACATGTGTATAAGGATAGACTTTCGTAGAAACACACTTTAATGAGTGTGTACAACCAGTATTTAAAATTTAGCTGATTTATGAATGGTGTTTGAAACACAAATATTTTTGTATCCTATAGTTTCAGCTGTTAGTGCTGCGCTTGCATATAGATTGAGCCATCCCTATATTGTTTAAATTAGTAAATATTTCTAAAAAATACCTGTCGTTACAAAGTCATGTAGAGTCTAGATAAAAAGAACATCCACACAAACTGGAATAAAAATTAAACTCGAAAAAAAAGAAAAAATCAATTATGTGCAATTATTTGCACTAAACACAGTACGGTAGCCGTATGGCTGCCAGTAAAAAGATGGCCCATCTTCGATCTGTCGTATGATTCTAATTATTATAATCATTTTCAAAGGACCCTGGGAATAATTACTATGTTCAAAGCCTCTTCAAGGTTGGGTTGAATAATTGGTGAAAAGGCGTCATACCTGGTGGGTTATCATGAACCCTATGGCAGCTGGATTCCAGTGTGTGATTTTCATGGCTTAATTTCATTTGTGATGCATTTCATCCTTTTGCTAGGTTGCACATTATAAATGATGTCTGCACAATTTTATATGCATACACAATCCGCACTTATCTGTCTACTGTTCAAGATTTGAAATTTCGTCAGTCAAAATGAGTAAGGAATGAATTGAGGGACACTCTGGGAAAACGGGGTTTAATGCATGTGCTATGCCTGTGTGAACTGCACTTACCGCCTCAACTGGATTTCTTGCTATAAAGAAGAGACTTCCTTTACAGGGAAAAATCCATAACGCGTTAAGAGTTGTCCTTTATAAGCCTCTGTGGACTGCACAGGCTAATCTGGGATGACACTTTACGCTCATAAGCTCATTTTGCCTGTGGTCAATATTATGAGGATACCATTTCCAAAAGTGTACCTGATTCAAGTACGGTATATCTTCCCTTTCAACATGATAAAAATTGTGATAAAAAATGGGCCAATATCAAATTTAGCTCCAGATAACTGATTGTGGCTATCTGTCCGCACAATATCAATATAACCACACCACTTTCTGATCACTTAGTAAATGCTTTTATCACTTCATTTAAAATCTAGGCTATAAAACACACTTAAAAACATAATCAAAAACACAGATTTGTTTTACCTTGCAATTTTTTTTACATTTCTCTATTATATTTATTGGAATAACTAGTGGACAATATAGAACCTTTGTAAATCAATTTTAGTTTGACTTGAACGTTTTCAGTCTCCTTTTTAAAACAAAGTTGGTAGGGTCCAGCATTTTACTGTTTTATTAGAGATGAAATTTCAAGCCCACACAACTGATTCTCGTTCAAGTCTAAAAATTTAATAAAAAAAAACTAAAATTAATATTTATGTGCTGTTGTATATTGTTGGTTTATGTGGCTTGTTTTATAAAATACATTTTGTATATTGAACCATATATTCTTTTTTAAAAAGAAATTGAATCGAATTCTGTGAAAACTGGGGCTTAATGCATGTCCGTAAAGTGTCGTCTCAGATTTGCACTTTGGGCATTTTGCGCCTTAACTTGATCTTTGCTTAGAAGAGACTTGCTTTAAGCGAAAATTCCTTAAAAGCGGAAAGTGTCTTTCCTGATTAGCCTGTGTGGACTGCACAGGCTAATCTGAGACAACACTTTTCGCACATGCATTAAGCCCTGTTTTCCCAGAGAGCGGCTCAATTATATATTGAGGAAATGGATGATTCTGGCGAATATTACAAAAAGTTATTTTTTTGCACTATACTAGATATTTGTATCCACATCTACAATGAATAGCTTAGTGAACTTTAAAGTAATATTTTAAACCTATTTATTTTAGCTCAATTTCATTGATTGAGACACTATAATATACTCTTGTTTCATTGGAAAATACATGAAGTGTTAACATAGCATTAATGTTTTGCTGATCAATAATACAGCCTGCGTGGCGCAGTGGTAGGGCACTAGCTTTTGCTTCCAGGGGTCCTTGGTTCAAATCCCTGGGAAATCAAAATATTTCATTCAACTTTTTTTCTTGCTTTTATGATAAGTTAAAATTACTCAAACATTATAGATTTGTAAGTAAACGTAGTTAATGATATTTAATTGTTTATGCCACCGGTAGGGTGGCATATAACAGTTGAACTGTCTGTCAGTCACGTCTGTCCGTCTGTCCGAAAACTTTAACATTGGCCATAACTTTTGCAATATTGAAGATAGCAACTTGCTATTTTGCATGCATGTGTAAGTTGCTATTTTGCATGCATGTGTATCTCATGGAGCTGCACATTTTGAGTGGTGAAAGGTCAAGGTCAAGGTCATCCTTCAAGGTCAAAGGTAAAAAAATAAAATTAAAAAATTAAAGCGGCGCAGTAGGGGGCATTTTGTTTCTGACAAACACATCTCTTGTTTTTACAGAAATCTGTGACCAAGTACCTTTTACCATGATGTACCTAATTTATTTTTTATTCCACGATCTAATATTGTTATCATCAGAGCACAAATGTTGGAAAATGTTATTTCTAGGGAAAAAATGGATGTTATTTTTTTTGCATTTATCCTGAGTTGGCATGGAGTATCTATCTAGGATGTAAGATTATCTTTTTAGATATACCTCGTATAATGGATTTTAATGAAAGCCAGCATGGCATCAAATGAAAGCCAGGATGGCTTATATGTCTGTATGAATTGCTGACATGTTTTAAGTTGCATTTCAAATATCAACCTCGCTCTGGAAAAAACAGGGTTTTATGCATGTGCGTAAAGTGTTGTCCCAGATTAGCCTGTGCAGGCCGCATAGGCTTATCAGGGATGACACTTTCCTTCTGAACTGGATTAGCATTAAGAATAAACTTTCTTTAAACGAAAAATGCAATAAAAGCATAAAGTGTCATCCCTGATTAGCCTGTGAGGACTGCACAGGCTCATCTGGCTAATCTGGGACAACACTGGCTAATCTGAGGCTCATTTATGTTTTAAAGATTATCAAATCATAGAAGTTTGGTTTGCTTATAATTTATACATTTAAACAGTGCTTTTGTATGGTCTAAAATTGTAATTCATGGTATGGTGGAGGTCACAATCATTTGAATCTCTTTTGTGGCCAATCACATTGTTTTCCTCACTGATACAGCTGTTGTTATTGATGAACTGTGACACCCACCAGGGAAAACTGGGAAAACCATTAGTTGGTGTTGCTATATAAACATATATCATTGTAGGGGAAGATTTCAGATCACTCTTTCAACTGTACTGATTGATATCAGTAAGAAATCAGTCAGCCAATAAAACCCTGACAACAAGTGCAATTAGCTGATATAAAGTTGAGTTAGATTACGCAATAATTGACCAGAGAAGACCAGGGGAGGTCACTTCAATAGGATCGTTGATGATTGTCATGGGAGTGTTAAGGGCTAGGGTAATCTAGCACCATACCTTAAACCAACATCATCAAAATCATTGAGACTTTGTGGCCATGCAATAAAATGTCTACATTGGCTGGTTATTTTGTTGTAAAATGAATGCATAAAATGTTTCTTGCAATTGAATGAAAAAAAAATCTATATGTGTTAAATATGGTATTATTGTGTTAATTGTTGTATTTAGTTTGATTGAATATCTATCTACCACTAGTTTGCTTTAAATGCGGTTTGTAAACTTCTGCTTGTTAAAAGAAATTTCAGAGGTATGCACAAACAACAACGAAACAATCAACCGCTTTTGCAAGCAAATGTTTTAAGATAAGAGCAGCAGCTGTGAATGTACGAATGCATCATTATCAAAATTAATGACATGATATGGGTGTGAAGTATGGGGTCTACAGATACCAGTATTGGGTGAAAAGGACCTTGTTGTGTCTGTCATCACTAAAAGCGCCCTGCCAGACGGCCATATCAGGCTGCTATCTGGCAGTGTATGCAAAGGCGGGCTGTTATTGCCTGATAACTTTGCTACTGTAGCAATCTGGGGTATGTCTTGAGTCCACAGTTGTAAGACCTGCAACCTTCCTCCACCAAGCTACTTGTGTGTGCTTTATGGCGTACCATTTGGGTCAAAAGTCAACAAGACCTACTATGTAAAAAGAGAAATGTACTTCGAGTACTTTTTTTTGTACTTCGACGTACAAAATTGTACTTCGACGTACATTTTTTGCCGACCCTTGAGTGTTAGCCAATCAGAAGACGCCTTCTGGGGAAATGGGAAAATACTAACCTCTTTCGATCTTCAATTGTTGACATCAACGAGTCGAGAATAGTTAATAATATTTATTACTTTAAACGATTTTAGAATAAATACCGTCAAGTAGATACTTGTTTTTTTTGTGTTTTTTTTTTCAATTTTGATATTTTTATTCATTTTGTCCTCAATTAAAAAAGAGATTTTAAACATTTATTATGAATAAGTCTGAAGGAAATGCGGCTCAAGAGACGAGTGTTTTGATTGGCTGTTCAGAAAATTTGTACATCGAAGTACAAACATGTACGTCGAAGTACAAATTGTACTTCGACGTTCAAATATAGACTTCGAAGTGTATTTCATATTTGTACTTCGAAGTACATTTTTTGTACTTCGACATACAATATGTACGTCAAAGTACATTTCTCGTTTTACCTAGAAGGTCTTGTTGACTTTTGAGCCAAATGGTACGCCATAGTGCTTGTAGTACATTTGAGCCACGCTCTGGGCAACTTAAAGGGGCTTAATGCATGTGCGTAAAGTGTCGTCCCTGATTAGCCGATGCAGGTCACATAAGCTTGTCAGGAACGACACTTTCTGACTGAACTGTATTTTTGCTCTGAATAGACTACCTTTTAACCAAAAAAAAACATAAACACGGACTGCACAGGCTAATCTGGCACTTTAAGCACATGCATTAAGCCCGGATTTCCTAGAGCTCAAAGGTATCATTTTTTTAAGGAGGCAATATCCCTTCCCTTGTCTGAAATACGTCCTCTTATCAATATTTATTAGGCACTTTACTTTTACTAACATTTGTTCTATTCAACAGTTTTAACGACCCTGTGTTTTTGTTTGTCTTTCAAAGATAAGTGGGGCCCTATCATAGCAATAAAAGTGTTATTTTCTGAAACAATGAAAGTTAAGAGGGTCGGTTTCGATATATTTTCTGTAAACAATTGAGAATTTATTGTTTTATTGTTTGTTCTATCTCTGGCATGCTCTCATAACAACTTCTTTTAAGGCAAGTGCGCTCTTTTCAATATGTGGTTATTTATTTCAGATTTCATAAAATTTCTTAACAACTGGTTAATTTCTTCCTGTTTTTTTTTAAGGGGAAAGTGGGATTGCGGTATATTTCATTGCAATAAGGATTTTAATGTTTTGTTAATCTGTTGTTTCCCAGCAAGATAAAAGTTATTTCCTGGTATAAGAGGGGCACCAAGTAAATACAAGGGTCAACAAGTAAATATGAGAGACAACAAGTAAATAAGAGGGACAACAAGTTATTAAAAGGAGCAACAAGTAAATAAGAGGGGCAACAAGTAAATACGAGGAGCTACTAGTAAATAAGTGGGACAACAAATCAGGTTATCATGGGAATTCATGGAGTCAGGCTGTTAATAAGCGGAAATAGAACATTCAAAGTTTATGGTCTATTCCTGTATACCAATGTGTTGCATAGAAAAATAATATGAATGAATTATTTTGCTGCTGAAAGAAATATGTTTAAATGCTATTGAAAGGGAAAAAACAAATTTAACTCAATCTTCTTGTGAAGAAAATACTCTTACACTATTTGATAGAAGAAAGTAAATAAATTAAAATAATATCTGCTAGAAGACAAACTATAAAATGACTAGTGTAACTTGAGTAAGGTCTTATTTCTCCCAAAAACTATTTAATATCAAAACTGTAAATATTATACAAGAATTATATTATTTTTATGGGTTTTTATTTCACAAAAAAATACTTTAAACATACATTTAACTTGTCAACAGTTTGTATGGACTGAACAGACTTGCTAGATAAACCATTATTTATTGGTCGGGCTGCCATAAAACCAGGATTGTAAAAGGTGGGCAATTTAGCGGCCCATAAAAGACCTAGACATCCTATGGATATGTGATAGACAGTTCATTGTTGGGCATTTTTATAGTTTTTTTTCTGAATAGAGGTGCAAACTGGTGTTATGGTGCTGTTTTGTGCTGTTTTGTGTCCGAATTCCAGTCAGTTGATGTTTTCAGTGGGCATAAATTGCACAGGAGAATTTTTTTTCGGTTGTGGAATAAAAGGTGATAAAAATAAGTGTTGGGTTGCAACTGCACTGGAAATAATTTGAAAAGTAAGAAGATGTTCAATGTTGTGATATAGTGTACTTAAAGTATAAAATAAAAAAAAAGAAAGGTTTTATTTTGACTAAGCTTTTAGAGTTCAAGTATTTAAATTAAATTGAAATAAACTGAAGAAATAAAGAGTATAGACCAGAGAAAAACAAACTTTATGATAAAAAATTGTTTGTATTCGAAAGTGACACTGAAGTAAACAGAAAGGTATCAACCAGAAAAACACACCATAATATACTATAAAAGATTGCATGTATTCCAAGTGGCAGCTTGAATTTAATTTGAAGTCAAGTGTGAGAAATAAGATACAGCGTTAAAAGGTGCAGGTTTCTTCTAACAGTCGCCAATTTCGACACTTTTGGATAAATGTCAGCGGGTAACCTTTCAGTCAATTATATTTTGATTATATTTCGGAGATGATGTTGCTCAAATTTTCAATGCATTTACATACTGGTTAAATGAGGGATTATTTAACTGAGACTATAGTATAAGTGACAATGGTTTTCCAATGTACTAATGTATTTTTAATGGACTAGGTCACAGGTTTTTGTATTTTTGATAAATGCATTTAATAAATTTGCTAACAAATATGTATCTTTTTATAGTCTGAAATAAGTCAAATAGTTAGAATAAAAGTTTAATGAAAAACCTTGCCTTTCCTCCAGGGATTTGAACACGAGACCTCTCAGGGAATGCTTTATTATTTGCCGCTTTGGAATGATGATTATCCATAACTTATAACATAATTATTATATGATATTAAATAAATATTACTGTTCCATTCTGACAATTCTAATAGATCAAAAGAATTGTGAAGTACAATTAGGAAATGAATTTCATGGAAAGCTTCAAAATGAAAGTTGCAACCGCGGTAGATTGCAACAAGAGAGAATTTTAAAACACAAAAAATGTCATGTAATTTATGTTAAAATGACCTGTAAAATGTTTAGAGACCTATTTCAAGACAGTTATTTATTTAACTTTAACCTGCTGAACAAGAAACATTTTAAACTTGTAAACCAGACTTTTGTTTTATGTCAAAATGCTCCCAAAATGTTTCGCTACATTTCAAGTGATTATCCATCTTATTCCCAGCATTAGCTCTTCAATAAATTGATCACAACAGCCGGTGTAAGACGCATTTAAGACGGAAGCCAGAAATAATATTACGAAAAAAAAGCACTCACAAAAAATAGGCAGGCACACACCAATACAAAAAACTGGAAGGGTATAAAATGTGAATTAGATAAGAAATGATTATAACTGATACGGGCTCTTGAAATCTTGAGTGCTTCCTGAGGTGGGAACCTGTCAGGAAATGGCTGATTGTGCGTGCGCCCGTCCTGCATTTTGTTGCTTTTTAAAGGGGCATGAGGATTAATAAAGTGTTAACCTGAGTAAAAAATAATATGAGTCTTTTCTAGGAAAATGGAGTTTTATCATGTTTGTAAAGTTCCATCCCTGATAATCCTATATGCACAGCACTGGCTAATCAGGGACGACATTTTCCGTTTTAACTGGATTCTTGCTCAGATTAGACGGGTCTGTGACAACACTTTATGTGCACGCATTAAGCCCCATTTTCCCAGAGTGCGGTTCATAGTAATTGACTTTGTGTCTTGAAATTTGGGAGTAAAGCAAACACCAGAACTTGCATTTTTTTTTTATATTTATGTAACCAGTAGGATTTTTATGTTTGTTCTCATTTTTGTAAAAAGTTAAGTGCATTCAGATTGACAGATCAATTTTAGACAGAGTGTGAAGTCAAGATTGAAACATAGGTTGCATCTTATCTCTTTACAACTTTCCTCTAATCTATTTTAGACTTTTGCATCCTAATTAAGATAATGCGTTAAACCAGTTTACCTACAATCAGATAATATGAAATATGATTGCATGAGAAAATACATGTAACTGCCACAAATAGCTACTTTTGCTAATAAAGCATCATTTTTCAATGATAAGGGCTTCTGTGTTTCTTTTTCTTAAACAGGACCAGTATTTGCAAAGCATCCTATGGAAATCTTAACTTAAGTTGTAACTTAAAGGAAAATTTCTTATTATCTCATGTATGTGAAATCTGTTGATCTGTATACATCTAAGAATGAAACAATAAACATCTAATCAATATGTTGTAATTTAAAACATTAAACAATCAAACAATAAAAAGTCATATAATATATGCGCAGAAAAAGACTTAAGACATTTTATGAAATTCCATGAAGTGGCATTTTGTAACATACATGTCTTGATATGGGGCAAGGAAAAACAATTGATGCCTTAATTGTTGCAAAGGCTGCCCATGACTAATCAGCCAATGTTGATTCAGGGTTAAGAACAACTGGTCCAGACGGAATCTGTTTATTCTGGCTGTAATAATGGACATTGGGGCCTGAAATGAGCCCCCCTTGAGGAATGTTAATTGTAGTCAGGGGCCAATGAGTTTGTTGCTCAATGTAGCATAATTCTACTGGTGTTAGTTATAACTTTACATTAGTACTACAAGTTTTGTTTGGGTAATTAGGACTATAATCATCATATGAGCCTTGTTCTGAGAAAAACTGGGCTTAATGCATATTCTTTAAGTGTCATCTTAGATTAGCCTGTGCTTTTTGCAAAGGTTAATCAGGACAGAACTTTCCACCTTAACTGGATTTTTGCTAAGAAGAGACTTCCTTGAAATGAAAAATACCATAAAAGCAAAAAGACTTGTTTACCCTGGTAAGCATGTGCAACCTTCACAGGCTAATCTGGGACAACACTTTAGGCGCATGCATTAAACCCCATTTTCCCAGAGCGCAGCTCAATATATGTAGGATATATCATATTTACTTAAACAAATTGATCAGTAAGATTTGCAATAGTAATAATGAATAGCTTGCACTAAAGGTAAAATTAAAAAAATATATACATGTGCAAAGAAACAAAAAATATATGTTTAATTGTTTAAGTTCTTTAAAAAAAAACGCCGTGGCATAGTGGATATGGTGTCCGCCTAGCGATCGGGAGGTCACAGGTTTGATCCCCACAGTGGAAGCGTTCTTTAAATCTCCCCCAAAGACTCCAAGGACTGGTCCTAGTCCCAGGAAACGGACTCGAGAGCGTTTCAAATAAGCCTTAGGCTTTCAATGCAATCAAGCTAAAATAAATAGGTTTCAACTAAACTAAAAAGATTTTAAATATATTTAAACTGTATGTGCTTCATCTCTGCAAAAGATGCCAGAAACTTAAAAAAAGTAATTACATCTGCATGTATATAATTTTTGATATTATCATAAAAACCTCTCAGATAAATTCTAACTGAATGTCTGTGCTTTCGGAAATGTCTGACAAAAAACCAACATAGTAATCATTTATCAACATTTGTTATCACAGATTTTCAGATATACATCTTTTTTATAGAGATTTTATATCAGTTTCAAGAAGTGTTTTAGCAGAAGTACTTGGTAGTTAGCTTTCAAGCCTCAATGCAGTCAGCTGTTTGTTGTGTGAATCCACTGTAAGAGTGCTTGGAATTTTAAGTGATTTTAAAAAGTGGATTTGGTGCTAAGGTAAATGTGAAAAAAGATGTACTTTTTCAAAAATGCAAAGGATATTATTGAGTAAAATGTTAGTATTTTGCTAATGTAAAAATTTGCCTCTTTTCACTTAGATAATAAGATGAATATTGTGTAGTGATATGGGTTATCAGATGTTGAATATGAATTAAACATGTATAAACAATGATATGGTCATAAATGTGAATAATATGACATGCTTTAAAATAATTTGTGTATTTATTTACAGTTGTGAGTTGACATTGTTACTCATAAAAATGTATTTAACATAGAAGCACAAATATTTCACAATACAACAGTCAATAATTATCACTTATATTTCTCTATAAACCATATAAAAGCATAAAATAAAACAGAATAAAAAACAGTTAACTAATAAACTGTGTATGTGGTGATCATGTTATTACAATATAGAAAGATCAAGAATAAGATGTCAAGTTTTGTATAAAGCATTTCAACAAAAAATATGTTATTAACATACAAATAGATTGTAACACATAATAAAGTGAGTTCAGGTAAATATATATCAGGTCTCATATTCCTTACCAATAAATGAATACTGGTATACCAATAAATAAATTCAATTCAATAAATATGTCAATTAGTGATCAGACTTAGGGTGGGGGGAGGGGGCGGGGGAGAGTCTGCCAATCTTTCAAATACGCCAGTAATCAGCCAAGACTGTGTATTGAATGGGGTTTTATTGGACAATTAGCACCTGGACACAAAGTAATACATCCCCTGTGGGTTCTTGGCAGTTATTGCACCTTTGCAGCTTTTTCTAATGCCCTTGATTTATTGTTTGTTACAGGTGACAATAGTGGCAGGTGCATAAACGACAACTCTTGTCTGGAATTGGTTCTACCCAGTGCTGGATTGGTTCTACCCAGTGGCGAAAGAAATTGAATTGGTTATAACAAGCCCCTGTTGAAAGGGTCCTATATCTAATCCTTTGAGTGTCATAGATGGAACTGTGATAGACATGTGACCTTCGGACGTAGCCCATTTCTTCACATGGTGCCTTATATAATTTTGTTTGAATTAGTGAACAACAATACAAAAATCAAGTTTGGGAAATATTTTTGAAATTATTATTGTTTTAATTTTGAAAACAGTGTTAAAAAGGCCTTATAGTTTGAATTTGTGAAGAGTTGTTAAAAATCATCATTGCTTCAACTCAGGAAATAGTTCTTAAAGACCCTCATCATTTCAACAATGAGATGAGTGTGTGAGTTATCGTTATTTCTACTCTGAAATACGGGGTCGGAAGTCTGGTACGAGATTGGAGGACCTCAAGTGATGACAAGTCGGTTGTCATGACGATGTGGTTACACTCGCATGGCGGCAGTGGCTCAGACTACTTTCTGCGAACATTCATACAATGTGTGCTCGTAGCTGCGAGTGTGCTCTCTGTCGCCAGAGGTAATTTTTTTTTTTTCAAATTCGCCCCCATTCCCATTCTCAAAAAGTGTATATTTTTCTTAAATGACATCCTGAAATTCCTAATTGAACGTTTTCAAACACAATAAAAATAAATAAATATTATCAGAAAGGAAATTCCTGATCCTTGTGAATAAACTTCTTTAAGGGAATTAACTCAGACACTGTATTAAGTTTTAACAATATGATTTTATAACAAAATGTACATATAAATTTACAATGTTCGATCACGGAGTTCCGTAAGTTTTCTATCCCTCAATGTTTAAATTTCATTTCTTAAATACACTTTTTATCTTGAAATGTACTAACTGGTTTATAATTTGTGAATAACAGTTGTATTAGTCTAAGAATGACATGATCAACACATATGGCATGGATTAAAATGGCAGAATGATTATTAATAAAAATCATACAAACTGTGAACAAACTATCAGAGTATAATATATGCCAGTCATGTTTCTGAGCATTAAATTCTGTCAATATTCTAAATATATTAATGTGACTTTAAACATAACTAAACAGGTCAAAATATGTCTTTGTCACAATATTTAAGTATTTATTAGCAACAAAAACAACAATTCCTAATTCTTAATTTTAGTCAAAACAATCTGATTTTTCTCAATCCAAAGGGTCCTGGCCCCATTCCAAAAAAAAATGACAAAAAACACTGATAAAGTTATTGTAAGCTTATAAAGTTGTATAATTATGTTTTCACAAGGACATTTTTATAAGTCTTAAATCAGAATTTTTACTTATTTTACCTAATTGACCATAAAAATGCCTTCATTAACAGTTAGGACCCTTGATCTTACAAAATTCATTATGTTGTAAAAAAGTGTAACCTTTAAATTGGAACAAACTTCAAAAGATTGGATGACAGCTTGCAGTGAGTTATGGGTAAGGGCAGAATGTATTATGGGTAAGGGAAGAGGAAAATGTTTCAATTAAGGAGGCAGTAGAGGACTAGTTAGTACATTGAATCTTATCCCACCTTGAAGGCTAATTGCCACTGATATTTTATTGAGACCACCAGGCGCATGGTTGAATAAACATTAAATTACCAAGTTAAATAAGTTCAACATTTTGGCTCAATAAAATTTATAATGTTTGAAATATTTTAAACATTTATGTAAGTGAATCTTTTTGTTGATATAAAGTGAAATTACATTACAATTACATTTGAGAGCTTATTTTAAAAAGAAATAAAATTGTGGCATTTATAAGTTCAATCTTGATATACAGGTGTATTCCATAGTCTTGTGGTAACACATTGGCATCAGAACTGAGGGGTCGCAAGTTGAATTCCCTAACGTTATATTGATATTTGTTTTAAAGCAATATCTTTCCAAGAAAATTAAGCATCTTTGGAGCTCCAACCTTTAACCTCAAAAGCTGTTAAAAATAAATTTGCTTTTCAACTATATGACATGTTCAGCATATAAATTGCGTATTCAACAAATTTCCCGCAACATATGTTTTTAACACATCTACAGTTAGAGGTTTTTATTTTATACCCTGATAGCGTTACCAGAAGTTATCATTTGCAAACAGTACAGTGGTTTAAAATTTGAAAGATGTCTATTTATTTTGTTTTGTTAAGAATTGTTTGAACATCAAAATGGTAGGAAGTGAAAATAAATTGATGGATATTGTTCATGATAATATAGGTGTAGTCAACAATTTATCAAGGTTTTTGTTTCTTGGAGACCAAAACAATTAACTGAATTTTATAAAAGCTATAATTTTATACCTAATTTACATGTTAGTTCCGGCGAAAAGTATTATACTACATGTATGAGAATGACAGTTCGTTTATCTCATTTTGATTATTTTTATTTAAAAAAAAAATCCTCCAGACATTACTTTGGTATATTTTTTTATCAAGATCTTTATGAAAACTAGCCCCATCCAATAATTCCCATGGACTTGAAATCACCAAAGTTCTAAGGTAGACACATGTTTAGTGTTTGATAAGCAATCTTTCTGTTGCCCATAACACAATATCTGCCTTGTTCTGTCGACTGTATATATTGCCACATTTCTGAGAGCCCGAAAATAACCACAGCACAAAGTAACAGAGTTCATTATGTTTTTAAGACATATACAGCTGTTGTTTTAATGTTCTGTTATCTTTAAGAAGTTTGTCCATCACACAAGATTTCTTTAGTTTCCTCATGGTACTGATGGATCCACCCTTCCATTGATTGCAAGGACATTAAATAAGTGTATATGTGTCTGAGTCATGTACAACTGGCTTTTGGAAAATGGGGCTTAATGCATGTGCGTAAAGTGTGGCCCCAGATCTGCACCGGCTAATCAGGGACGACCCTTTACACCTAGTATGGATTTTTGTTAAGAATAGACTTTCTTAAAATGAAAAATACCTTTAAAGCGGAAAGTTTTGTCTCTGATAAGCCTGTGTGGATTTAAATTACAAAATACCAGTTTTCTGTCATATGGGCCTTCAAAGGAATATTAATTCAGTAAATGCTGGAAGTTCTGTATTCACATCATATCAAGGATTGCATCTAATCATAATTTGTTTATCAGGTTTCATATCAAAGTGCAGTTGCTCGTTATAAACAAGTTGAACTGTTTTTTCATTCGACACAAACCTTAATTAAGTACCGGTAGGTCAAATGTATTTATTTAAAAAGAGTGATGTATTTCTGAAAGTAAAATTTCTGAATTATTATAAATTGTACCTAAAATGTGTGTTTTGATATGGGGCCTTAACTTCTGTTGAATTAATATCTGCTCATTCTGCTCCTCTGGCCACATTGGACCCTCGTTCTGGGAAACATTGGCTTAATGCTTGGCTTAAAGTGTCCTCCCAGATTAGCCTGTGTAGTATGCACAGGCTTATCATAGTCAACAATGTCTGGTTTTATGGCATTTTTTGTTTAAAGGAAGTCTCTTCTTAGCGGAAAATAACAAAAGTGGGAAGAAAAATTCCACATGCTTTCAGCCCACCATGGCCAGTAACGAAAGAGAAGTTTACATCTTAAGTAAATATTTGTAGATTCCCTTGTCCAAACTGTTCCTTGACTGACCCACATCGGACACAAAGCCTGGGTCGGGTGTTACTGCAGAGTCAACAATTAAAGGCTTTAATATAAAATATTGTATCATAACAGTTCAGTAATTTAACAGGAATTAACAGTTTAGGTCTAGATTTCAAACATCTACGTTTATTAGTCCACGGGGTAAGACATAAAAAGGATCAAAGGTCTTCATTATTGCCAGGGTTTTGAGGTCCCATGTTTGTGGACTGGTTAGGTACTTTTTGATCTTGTTTGACTTTCTATTATCATGAAGTTATTGTATTGTTTATTGTACAAGATTAAACAAGTTGTGATAATTGAAGTTTATATAATGGTTGGTATTTTACAGTGTGAAACATTAGTGCCAGGCAACATTACAAAGCGTACAAAAAGCTCCAAAAGAATATCTGTAATTTTGACCACATAATTTGATACTGCGTATCCCTTGATATTAATATAAAACTTAATACTAAAATATGATTATATATGTGCAATTTAAAAAGATTTTATCACTACTATACATTGGTTGCTTTTGTGCCCTTCTAAGAAAAGCAGCATATAGCAGTCACACTGTCCGTCTTTCCAGTGTCCGATGTCCATCCTAAACTTCCTGTCTCAGCCATAACTGTGCCATATATTGATGGATGTTAAAATGACAAGGCACAAATATCAACCATCATGAGTGTATGTGTTGCATGTAACAACTGTAATATGAGAAAAGAGCAGTATCAATCTTGTACAAATGAACCTAGCTGTGGAAAAACAGGGCTAAATTCATGTGCATAAAGTGTCCTCCCAGATTATCCTGTGCAGTCTGCGCAGGCTAATCAGGGGCTACACTTTCTACCTAAAATGGATTTTTGCTTAGAAGAGACTTCCTTTAAACCAAAACCTCGAATGACACTAAATGCACATGTATTAAGACCAATTTTTCCAGAGCGAGGCTCAAATTAATTTCCATTAAACATTTCTGTACTTCTCTACTTCAGGTGCCATCGAATGGGTCCAACAGCCGACAGATCGGAATATAACGATAGGTGGCGATGTGATATTTCCATGTGAGATTAGATACTCGAACTCGCCGGCCACCTTGTTAATGTGGACTAAAGGTGGAGCTGTAATATTTGTCAACGGTAACGCTAGTGGAACCCAGGTGTCTAGTCGATATTCTGTGAACTACACAGAATTGGGACGAAACAATCTACGCATTTCAAGTGTGCAGTTAGATGATGATTCCTTTTTCAATTGTCAGATTTTCGCATTTGACACAATACAAGTGAAATTAAATGTAAATGGTAAGTAAAGGATTGTCGAGTGGTTTTGGGATAGAACATGTGTGTAATTTTTAAAGGGAAAACTAAGTAAACAAGATTCTGTAATATCCTTCATAACAGCTATGTTCTTTTTCATGTAACTTTTTTTATAAAGTTACTAATTTGAAATAAAAACTTGTATTCACAATTTCTGTGAAAAAACAATAACTTAATTTTAATTTCTAACCTAATTTAAAAATGTATCCATAACTTCTTCAAACATCACTTTGTTAACCTTTTTGTTAACCTGTTACCTTTGAAAAATATCCCACAGCAAATGTGAAAAAATGGTTAAAATCTTGAAATAGGAGTAGCGAGTGTCCTTTTGCAACTTCTGGTATCATAGGTTTGGTCTAAAAAAGGTCTTTCTCATGCACTATAGAGCTGAATGGGCACAGTTTTCAGGATACATTTTATAGAAAGGGAAGTAACTCTTATATCTCAGAAATTTTTGTATGAAAGAGTTGCTTTCCTTGTTGATAACCATGATAGTCTAATGTATTCAATTTCAATGAAATTTTGTTCAAAGTTGTGTTTAACAAGAAATTAATGCTGAAATTAAAAAATAATATTGTTTATTTTACTATAAAATAAATCAAAATAAATTTAAAAAATAATTAATCAATAAAATCGTTATTCTTTACAGGTATATAAATATTGTTTACTTTTTAAACAAATATCTATTAAATAAATATCTTTTTTCAGTGCCACCTAATCCGCCCACGTTAACCATAAACTCGTCGGAGCCATTCGTCGAGAATTCTGTGATATTATTAACTTGCTCATCGGGCGGCGGAAAGCCGACGCCGACAATTCAGTGGTTGCGCAATGGACAACCCGTGAATAGTGCTATAGTGACATTGCCCAGTGAACCCATGGGTGTGATTTCTAGTCGTTTGACAGTGACGTTGACACGAAGTGATCATCGTGCTAATTATTCCTGTGTAGTTTTCAATGCGGCCAATCAAAATAATCCACATGTTAGTCCGAAAATTTTAAATGTGCAATGTAAGTATAGATGTAGAGTTCTTTAAAGGTAGATTTTTAATGTCCGCGTCTTCTGTTTTATGTTATTTATGTATAATTCGTTATAAATATATAAATTATCCATTATTTAAATCTGCATTAAATGCATTCAAAAATAAGCATTGCTCTCTATATTGCAATGTGATGTTTAGTCATAAATTAAAAATCAATTGTAAAACCTGAAAAGTACAAATTCAAATCTAGAAATTCATAGAGGACACATATTATATTTTTCAATTGTCTGTATGCCTTTCAACTGACAGAAGCAGTCATTAAAAAGTCACAGACTTAAAATCAAATAAACAAAATTTAATATGCATAATTTTTGAAAACTTTCATCATGACTTATTTCACGTCATGTTTCCTTTACAGACTCACCCAGCATTAGTTTCACTCCTACATATTCCCCGTACCGCACGAAGCTCAGTTCTCGAGTGACGATCACGTGCGTTGTGGACTCCAACCCAGCGTATGAATCGCTCACCTGGTACAAAAACAACGTCGCTCAATCAGGTAAGAGTTTCGTTTACCAAAGATAATTACAATTTTTTTTTTTCAAACAAGGCGATATTTTAATTTTAATTGTTTTCAGAGTTCATACATTCCATCTTTGATGCATGATAGTTTTCTTGATTACAGTGCAGTCTACGTCGCTTACATTCCTGTCTGTGAAGAAAGAAGACCAGGGAACGTACACGTGTAAGGTGGCAAACCGATTTTCAAACCAACGATATGAGGTCAACGCTTCAGTTACACTAGATGTGTTGTGTGAGTGCAGGCAATGTTATTTGGTTAGAATTTAATGGCCTTAAACTTTTTCAGTAAATGTTGCAAGTATCAGATGAAAGCTCTCTTTTAAACAATCATAATTTGTCAAACAATATTTTTCGATACTGTAAAATCATTTATATTTTCTGTCATGAAATTACGTGGTTAAAAAAGAGACTATTTTGTGCACATTCCAATATGTGGTTTCCTGCTTTTGGCCAAAAAAAAAACAACAACAAAAAACAACATTATAATTATTATTTGTTGGGATCTTAAATTGGTGGATTGGTCAATCCATCAATGAAAACTCATTTCCCACTGATAATATTGATTGTACACTATTGTTATACATTGTATATATGTCTCCAAACAGTTGGATTTTGAGAGCGAAGAGTAGAAATTGCATTTTTATTCCATTTTGAAACATTTGTATGCAGTTTTTTTTCTCATGTGTGCTGTAAAGTTACAGACAACATCTGTTTATGCCCACGGTAGGGTGGCATATAGCAGTTGAACTGTCAGTCCGTCCGTCAGTCTGTGCGTCCGTCTAAAAACTTTAACGTTGGTCATAACTTTTGCAATATTGAAGATAGCAACTTGATATTTTGCATGCATGTGTATCTCATGAAGCTGCACATTTTGAGTGGTGAAAGGTCAAGGTCATCCTTCAAGGTCAAAGGTCAAACAAATAATAATTGTTAAATGCATCTGTATCTCATGGAGCTGCACATTTTGAGTGGTGAAAGGTAAAGGTCAAGGTCATCCTTCAAGGTCTAAGGTCATTTTTTTATAATTTTTTTTCAAAGCGGCGCAGTAGGGGGCATTGTGTTTCTGACAAACACATCTCTTGTTATTTATATTGCTATTTTAAGGAATAGTTTAGGTCAACATTTGTGTTTTTAGCAATAATTTAGGTCAACATTTTTGTTTTTATGCCGCCTTCTTCGAAGAAGAGGGGGTTTATTTTTTTGGCCTGTCTATCTGTCATTGTGTGTGTCTGTCCCAAAACTTTAACCTAGGTTAAAGTTTGGTCATAACTTTGCCATATTGATGATAGCAACTTGATATTAAGCATGCATGTGTATCTCATGGAGCTGCACATTTTGAGTGGTGAAAGGGTACGGTGAAGGCCACTTTCAAGGTCAAAGGCCAAAAAAACAAAATCCAAGGGAAGTAATAAGCTTTAAAGGGAGATAATTTTTAAACCTACCAAATGATATATAGAAATTTTTATATCAAAGCAGTGCAGTAGGGGGCATTGTGATTCCGACAAACAAATCTCTTGTTAGTAATAATTTAGGTCAAAATTTTTGTTAAGTTAAAACTATAATATCTGCTTAACATTTCTCTGCCAGATGTGTGCTGAATATTCTAAATATGTAAAGTATATCTGCAGATCCCCCTGTGGTAACCGCGCCAAGTTCTGTCGTCAAGGACATATCCGAGCAAGTGAATCTCTCATGTGCAGTCATTTCCAACCCTCCACCCACAGAAGTTCGATGGGACAAAATCGGCGAGTCAATCTCGTACAGCGGTCCGAACTTTGTTTTCGCTGCCAGCAAGACCTTTGCAGGGAATTATTCATGCACGGCGAGGAATCGACTTGAACCGTCTGATGGTTCTGCTGAAGATGTTTCTTCGAAAGGCTACACTACTCTCTGGATACGATGTTTGTAGCTTGATCCTTTCTCTTTGAGAAATTAAAAAAAATATGAGTTACAAACTAATTATAAGCTCATAGAAATTTGTTAATATGTTCCCTAAAATCAAGTGCATGTGAAGAATCTCGATGAAATGAATATAATACATGAAAGACAACCAAAAAACTTATAGATTGTTAAATTTTAAACTTTATTTTCATGACGAACATGTGAGAATTTACTGGTTGTTTTCTTAAATTATTGTTAAGAAACTTAATGAAAATCTAAAAAGAACTATTTTTGCCTTTCAAAAACAAAGCTCAGCTCTAAAATATTTTATTCATAAAAAAATAAATGTGTTTGTTCATTTAAGAAAATTACCAGTTTTGTGGTAATTCCATTGAATGGATGTTTCAGACCAGCCCAGCAGTTCCACTCTACTACCTGTAACTGCAGTCAACGAGGGTCAATCCTTGATCTTGACATGTAGCCTGAGCGAACCTGGGTATCCCCCGCCAGAATTCCGGTGGTGGCGGGCAGAAACCCCAGGTAGCGTCATCCACACATCACCGAATCCGACGTTCACGATAAGTCAAACCCGACTTGCGGATAACGGGAACTACACGTGTCAGGCGAGCAATGAGATTGGCGTAGGAGCACCTAGCACTGTCACTGTGGAAGTTAACTGTGAGAACCATTCTTTCTTTTTACATATTTAGTTTTGTTTGAATGCATCGAAAGCCTTAGGCTTAGTGAGACAGTCTTTTGTCATTTTCTTGGGAAGAACCAGACCTTGGCTCTTCCAATAAAATAAAAAGCTAATGCTTATTAAGACATTCTTAAGTCATTTTCCACTACCAGTGTTCTGCCTATATAATTACATATCAGTATAACAACTTCATGTTACTTTACATTATGTTAAATAGAAATAATCCCCCACCCACAGAAATGAAAAGAAAATTGGTTACAAAGTTAGTTAGAGCCAATGATCGAACATCTGATCTTATGAATTTTTAAATTATTTTTTTAAATATTATCGTGTCTTATTTTACCTCTTTGAATATATTTTTGTTTTCTGATTGCAAAATCCTATAAACCTATCCCTGTATAACTTTTAGGTCAGTATCACATTGGAAGGTAATATACTACATTCAGGCTTTAATTTCGTTTATTCTGCCTGTGATATTGATGTATTACTTTTCTCTGTGTACAATTTATTACAGCTGCTCCAGTGTTTGTTGGCTCGATGCCGTCTGATGGTTCGTTGACAGTCCCCATTACTCAGTCAAACGTCGTTTTGGAACATCGAATAGAGGGCCGACCAAGACCTGTTGTGACGTGGTTCAAAGATTCTGTGCCAATCTCCTCGTTGACCAATCTGTATACGGAAATTACTGAGAGCACATACAATCAGTTTAAATACACAGTCACTACCAGAATCAGATTCATTGGTAAGTCTTGCAATTTTGAATTCGGAATATTGTTTTTTTGTCTCTTACTTATTTCTTTGGGAGATGTTAATATTTTCTACCTTTTCTGCATAACAAGTTGTCATTGAGTTGATTTATTCAAAATCTTGACTGTCATGAATCTAAAGTTCCATTAATCAATGAGCTTTGAGTCTGAAAATATTTACCAAAAAAGAAGACAAATAAGGAATGGATATGAAAATGTATGTTGTTTTTTTCAAAACCTACCGGTAATGGACTTACAATGAAGTTAGTCACTCGGAATCATTTATGATCAAATCTTCTTCTTTCAGTCCATTTTCAACCTACTGTTAAAATGTTTTGTATGACCTTGATATCTTGATAATTTTCAACATCATATAATTGGCAATTATCTTTACCACATTTGTAACACATTAACAGAAATTTAATTTGTCTGTATGTGTTTCATTTTTAGAGACTGTTTTTCTCACACAATCACACTAATTCCTGCAACTTTATTAAATGGACAGTTTATTCATGTATTATGAGATTTAATGCTTAAACAATTACCTTTTTTTTTCTGAAAGTAACGCATCTATATTTCTTCTGAAATTAACAAGAAAGACAACTCCGTTTACTTTTTGGTATAGAAAATTGTCTCCCTTACACTTCTAAATTTTGCATGTTTTTTAAATTCCCAGTTACTTGGGATGGGAAAATGATGTTCCTGGGAAATGAATATGGCATTTCTCAAGGCAAAGTTTGCATTTGCATTCGAGGTCTGCGGTTTGAAGGTCAAGGTCACACATGTTGGAATGTGGTTTTTCATGGAGTTTTCACGTTTCGTGAACATTATTTTTAAAAAAATCTTCAATTTTGATTAATGTATTAATTTTATTAATGTTTGCTCACAGGATTCGATCGAGACCAGAACCGCCTACAGAGTGATGACATCGGGAACTACACATGTGTGGTGTCGTCTGCAGCAACGCCCCAGCCAACGTCACGGAACATACGTCTCTCTGTTGAGTGTAAGTACCTCGATCTTTTTTGAATGTGCAGTCATGCATGAAGATATCTTGGATATTTATTATTATTATTAATTCCTCACATAATGCAGAATAAGGTACAGCGGGAGCTTAAACCTTGAAACAACAACAATACTTGTTATTTGATCACATGATAAAACATTTAAAAAATAAAAGATCAGATTAGTACCAATGCACCCAGTTTGGCAATTTTTAATTAACAGTGCTGTTATAAAAAAAATCCAAAAAGAGATCTACCCGGTATGTGATATTAACTGATTTCTTTCTTGACTTTAAAAAAAAAAAAAAATGAAACAAACTATGCAAATCTGTTAAAAATGATTGCCAGTCTTACACTTATGTGGGGATGCAGTTTATGTGCCAGCTAGTAAAATTGAGCCTCACTCTGGGAAAACTGGGCTTTATCTGTGCGGTCATCCCAGAATAGCATGTGCAGTCAGCACAGGATAATCAGGAACGACACTTTCTATTTTTATGGAATTATCATTTAAAGAAGGTCTCTTCGAAACAAAAATCCAGTGTTCACAGAAAGTGCCCTCTCTGATAAGCCTGTGAAGACTTAACAGGCTAATCTGGGATGACACTTTACTCACATGCATTAGCCCAGTTTTCCCCGGAACAACGCTCAATTGATCACTGATTGAGGCCTGGAGATCATTTCAGCTGTAAGCATGTGATGTTGTGTTACAGTTGAGCCGTTGATCAAGTCAAGTGTGAGAGTGGCCGCTCAACTTGGGGAGAAGACGACCTTGACCTGTATCGCCAATGCAAATCCACCACCAACTTTCTTCTGGAGCCAAAATGGACAGGTTAGATTTCTTAAATGAACTGATTAACAGCATACATGCCAGACGTCCCGATCTCGGCGGGACAGTCCTGCTTTTTGGCCCTTTGTCCCGGCATCCAGATATGAGACGATTTGTCCCGACATTCGTAAAAAACGATGTAAAGTCTACAAGTTCCCAATAAAATTCGCTATTCAAGCTCTGTTTGGCTAAAACTTACCACCACTAATCCCTTTATTGCCACCAATTAACAACCCGCTTCTGCTACTCGAGTGCACCAGTGTTGTTTTTGACACCTTATCGGCGATTTATCTGCAAATTATTGATTTTATCAGGCATTCACACCACAGTGTTTTTATGATAGGGGTCTCTAATTGCTATCGAAAGATGTATCATACAGAAATAAATGCCAATGACACTATTATCCTGTGTATTATACCACCTAAGGTTATAAAACATGTCAAAACACCGATTTTGTACATCAAACAAATTGGATGCTGACTAATACGCATCGATGTTTCAAATAAATTAACTTTCGTTTTCGACTGATTTTCAGAAAATAGTTTGTAACAATCTAAATTTAGAGTTAATTGACGATTGGTTGAATAAGAAAAGTGCTCGATGCCCTCACATCGCGTCACACGATTTACATATGTTCAAGGGGATGTCCAGCTGTACCAATTGGATGTCAAATTGAGGCATACGGGGAAACCCCACAATTCAGTTTATGGAGAGTGTTAAAATATGTGCTTACTTCCAAAGAAAGGAAGAATGCGAATTTCTGAAACACATGTATCGTCGAAATTGTGCAGAAAATTAGAGTTTTTGCAAGTAATAGACTGACTAAAGTAAAGGTGAAATGATTGATCGTTTTAAGTGTCCTGCTTTTTGGTCAAATTTCCCGACAATTTTTTATGGAATGTTCCGATTAGGACCTGAACAATTCTGGCATGTATGTTAACAGTAATTTAAACTGTTTCGGATAGTGAGTAACTTATTTATGTTACATTGAATCCCTGGAATAATAATGCCATAACATCAATATCATGATGTCATTTCACACATTTTGAGATTGTTGTCAATCTGTTTCATGTTATGTCAACACTTTAAGCCCCATTTTCTAAGAGTGAGGCTCAATTGTGTTTGTTTCTTTCAGATCCTTGCCAACACATCTGGGAGAGTTCAAAGGCAGGAGTCTACAGGAGTTATAGCCCAGTTTAGAGGGATCTTAGAAATACAGTTGGTTACCACTGGTGATTTCGGCCAGTATGAATGTCAGGTCACGAACAACAAGGGACAGACCACTGCATCAGTTCAACTGTCAAGGAAATGTAAGAACACTTGGGCGAATTTAAAAAAATGCCATTACAATTTGCCTTGATTAAATTTCAACAGTGTGTGTGGCTTGATTGAAATAATATATTTCGCAATCTGAAGTAAGACATGCTGAGTAACAATTCTGCAGTATTTCCAGTAATAGTTTTATTTTGGTTCTCCGCATTTTGGCAAAACTCATCTAATCTGCAGTTACTAACAACGCTAGACATTGTATGCATCAGTGATAGTTCTAGAAAATTATATTGGATACAGAATTTGATTTGGAAAAGATTTTTAATCACTCTGCTTTGAAGGTACTTTAAGATAATAGTTTTTTTTCTCCAAAATATTGCTCAATCACGACTAAATCTATTACATGTGTTTGTAGAGAGTTTAAAATACTTAAAATTCAAGTGTAAAATTATTAATATTTATAATCATGTTATTTCTATTTTTCTATTGTATACAAAATTCTTTGAGAAAATAAAATACAGCAACGGACAAAACAAAGATACACAAAACCATGCTTATCAGAAACTGATGGTTGAATGCAAAACAGTAACCTTATCAACAATATTTTAAGATTAAATCTCCCACTTTTTTACCAAAGAATCGCACCCTTTCAGCAACTCCAGAACAACCTTCTGACGTAATCGCGCTCGAACGAACCTGGGAATCAGTCCAACTCCAGTGGACGGCAGGATTCAACGGAGGCTTTGTTCAGGCGTTCTTCGTCATGTTGCAAAGCGTCCATGGAAACAAAACTGTGGAGGTGTACCCACAAAATGTGACCAAATTCAACATAACAAGGCTTATGCCACAGACGTCCTATACTTTCTCTGTGTATGGAAACAACGTATTGGGCAAGGGAGCCTACTCAGTGCCATTTACGGCTCAGACTGAAGGTGAGAGTTGTTTCCTTTTGATTTGTATTCATTTATGAGGGGCTACATTTCAATAAAGAGTTAACCTTAACAATGTTTCTATACAATTTCTTTTTATTATCAGATGTTTTTTATAATGTATAGTTTTAAAATGAAGGTGATTTGAAACATAAAACTAGCAACTCCTCTCCACTGTAAGTTCATCTGTTCAAACTTGTCCCTTAATATATATATACTGTAACTGCATATATAATAAAATAACTTATCACATGGAGATCAAGGTCAAGGTAAGAGATCAAGGTCACACTAGAGGTCACAAGTCAAAGTGGGACTTAAGCAGATTCGCAGGACTTTAAGTACATAATCTTACTATTTTATAATAACCACAATTGTGGAGAGGGTTTGTGGCCTGTAATACCGGCAGTTCCCGTAGCTCAAACCTCAAGGTCCAACTAAAAGGTAAAAGGTTTATACTTAATGCAGCTTGCTTAATAATTGCCCACAATCTTGACAACAGGTTCAAAACTTCGCCCGAAGTTATCTAGTTATTCCAAAGCATTTGTTTCTATTGCAGTTTTGGTCTTCCCGGCACTCAACAAAGTCCCGGAGTTCAAAGTGGAAGATAAGAAATTGTTGGTGTCGAACGACTTGAACCAATCGTACTGCCTGCGCGTGGAAGTGAGCAATGACAATAGGCGAACATGGACCGTCGTCGAGCCGTGCATAGCGGCTGAGGCAGGAGAGATCTCTCTCGATAGTCCGGGCGCGACTGACGTTAATGTTTCTATTTGCCTCGTATACCGACCGGAAGTGTGCGGGGAACCCGTTTCCAGTAAGATTAGTAAGTTTTTGTTTTGTTGTTGTAAAGTCCCAATACTCCGTTTAACCCTTTACCAATTTGATACACACTTTGACCCATTTAAGTCCCTTAGACAATCAAATTAAACTTAAGACCTTTTTTAACTACATATGTAGATTCAAGTTTTTTAGCCTTTGTTTTTAACCCTCGGATACTGATTAGCAGCAATTAAAAAGCATAAAGCATAAAACCAGAATAGACTGCAAGTTACTGCCAGGATGGTCTGGTTTTATGCTGGTTGCACATAGCCATTTGTACTCTGCTTCTGAACGGGAAAAGGGTTAATTAATGTTTAAGGGAATTTATTTCTTTGCCATTTTAAAATTTTCCAGAAAAATATGTTAGTAGGTCCTCTTTTTTTCTGTTTGTCCTGTAAAATTGATGTACACCGTTAAAGTCATTGCAATGTACACCAATATTTATTGTGGAATTCATAAACATTAATTTAGTTTTTTACGATTTGGAATGAGTCACTTACAATTTGGGTCAAAAATATGAAATTGTTAAACTATAAATAAACATAATGCAATGTAGATCACATGCAAAATTAATGCAAAAATAATGTAAATACAATGTTTATGCTAATGTTATGCACGTTCATTTTGTTGTTGAAACAAATTTGCATCTTTAATGCCCAAGTAACAAAATTTAGTCATTGGAATGGGATGTTTGGAAGATGTATCTTTTTATCTTAGCTTTGTTTATATCGATCTCATTAACCCATTTATGCCTAGCGTCTAAAAAAAAGGCCTTGGCAAACAGCAAAGACCCAGATGAGATGCCGCATAATGCGGCGTCTCATCAGGGTCTGCGCTGTTTGCTTAAAGGAATTTTTGTAAGAAATATTCTTAATATAGAAATAAATATACTAGAATTCCCTAATTTTGGAAATAAATTTATCCAATTTAGAAGGATGGGAGAGTCCACTTGGCATACATGGGTTAACTGAGAAATCTACAATGGCTGCTTTTCAAGGATGAGATTATTTATTGATGGCAATCTGCAGGTATTGATGGGTATCGGATACATCAAATTGGTCGTAAATGGGAGCGATTCATGGGTGTCGGATACATCAAATTGCTCTTAAATGTGAGCTATTCATGGGTTATACATTAAATACAAGTAAACCTGTTATTGTGGTATTGATTTTTGAGAAATTGACAGAATTTCAATACTGGCTGCATAAGTATTTGATCAGCGACTTGTTTGTAAAGAGGTAGATAAATTTACACAAGAAATCCTGATGTTTGCAGTTTGAAAGGGTATAGTTATCTACACAGGCTTATTGTATTTCCTTTTCTTTGACCTGTTTTCCTGTTCTTTGACTGGTCGTGTGCTGGCATCAGATAAAAGCGTTGACAAAGTTTTTATTTGGAAGAAAATAGTCCATTAACAAAAATCAAAACATTTGGTGATTTTTAAATATTTTTGAAATAATATATTGGTTACAAGACTAGTTTATTAATGTCTGCCTATTTATTAATGTTTTTAGACATTTTTGCAGAGGTGTGAAATCTAAATTTTTTGTTACTGCATGATAAAAGAAGCAATTTGAAATGGGTTTTTAAAAGTATAAATTCACTTTAAAATAAAAAATTAACTTAATATAGGAGTAATGTTTGAGCTTATGAGCAATTTGTTAACCTTTGTACTGTGCAGTTTGTTAAATGAGATTTTTGTAAGAAGAAATTGATACAAATATCCTTTTCATAAATCAACAACATTAATTTATTGTTTTGTTGGTCAATGACATATGTGTTGATTTCTTCAACCAACCTTGTTGCATTTATTGGTAATATGTTGGTTAAAAGCCTGGTTTGTTGTTGAGTTTAATGATATCAAATATTTATATTTAATTAAACGGTTATATCTTGTATAAATATGTTAAATACTTAAAATATTTGGTTTCTTAAACCCAATAGAGCCTTCATAATTAAGCCCATGTTTCAAACTTTCTTTGGGAATAATTTTCTCAATTACATTGATTTGCTAACATTATTGTGTGATATTATACTACACATTTACTGGATTCATTTTAAAATTAAGTAGTAAAATGCAATGAAATCAAATGCTTTTCTCAGACTAATAGAGCTTCCATTATTGTTGAAAAGAAATTGGTTTGTTAATTTGTTGCCTTCATAATGAATTTAAGTAAAGATAATTAACGTAATTTTGTCATAAGTTGATAATAGTCCTTTTAATATCTGTATTGGGTATAGACATCTTGTCTACTTGAAAAGTGCTAGCATTTACAGGACTTATAACTTCTGTATTTATGATTTTTTTTTTTTATAAAATTATTTCTTTATTGCTTTATTATTTATAACTTATTTTATTTGTTTGTTTGTTTAGTTATTTATTATTTTAAATTAATTTATTTTATGTTGATTTATGTATATCATCTACTTCCTTTTTCACACATGTACTTCCATACAATACTTAATGACTCAGACATCTGTCACTGCATATTGTGTAAGTCATTATTTAGTGCACAGGTGCATAGTCATAGACTGTAGTTTCAGCCAATTAGTGTAATATTTTTCTCCATTCAAATTGTATTTTTCATTGTACAAATGATATTTATTGATAACATTTGTTGATTAAATTAAACTGCATTGATAAATCTGAAGTGCTATCAAATAAATATAGATATTGGACATAATCTTCGATGGTATTTCACAAGTTTTAAGTATGTTTATGTATTCCCCCAATTTCCCCATATGGGGCCTCATTGACCTAGAGAGTGCCCCAGGCTGTATCACCATTTTGCACTTCAGTAAGTTACGTTCCACCTGAATAAACAGGTAAACCAGTCAACTTAGCCTGTCGGTGAGCATGTAAATTTTGTGATGGGACAGTAGTAAACTTGGTAAAAACACCGGAATATTGTGCACAATAATGACTAGTGTGGACACTCTTCGCTGTGCTATTGTTTAAAGTATCGATCCTTCTTTTGAGGCATTTTGCGAAGTGTGTTGATAACATCAGAGGAGACGCGCTTTTCGTGTATTCTGGAGTGTGTGTGTAAACTTACTTTGTTCAATCAGTGTTTGACCTAATTTGAGCTTGAAAGAAACAGTTAATTAACAACAACATTGTCCCGAAATGTAGTTGTTTGTGTGTGAAATTTCGGCATGGATTTACTTGAATAGTTCGTCTGTCAAGACCAGTCTTTGTGTTGGCCTAACTGATAAAAATGTCGGGTAAGTGAAGTGAATGGGTTATTTTTATAATCTACATGTAGATTTATAAGTTTATTTAATAGATGTGTAACTTTCCAGGTTTATAATAAAATAAATGCTTCGTTAACCAGTTATATATCTATATAGATGTATAAACAAATGAAAACAAACATTTTCATTCATATGTCTACAGTTAAATGTTGTGTCTGAAATGCTGCATGTTCCAACATTATCAAACAACAATGAACAAATGTGACAGGCCCATCAGAGATGTTTGCAGAGTCAGTCTGGCATGGATAAGAGGGAGCAGACTGATAAGCTCAGTTAGCTTCTCCCCTAGGCAACCCGGGTTCAATCCCTGATCCCAGAAGCATGTGTTTTGTTTGTGGTTTCCATACAGGACAGATGGGGGTTTCCTCCTGGTACTCTGGCTTCACCCCACAACACAAGAGCACATCTTTCAGGAAAACCTAAAAAGCTTGATATTAAAGCTATAATTCAAATTTGTCAAAACTGTCACGAGTCTTTAAGTAAATTACATGTAGGTAGGTGTGATTGGACAACCTCAGATGCAGAAGAATCTCAAAATTCGAAGTACACAATGTTTTCAAAGTCAGTGTGGCAAGGATAAAGAGGGAGCTCAGTTAGTTGAGCGCCTTTCTTGCGACGTAGGAACGAGTCTAGCGTCTTCACTTAACTCTAACTATAATTATGTACAAAATAAAAAACAAGTAACTGTTCCTGGTGCAGAGCTCAAACACGTAAATTGAAAAGTCCAAAGAAAAGATTTTAGTGATGAACACTATGTGACATCTTCCCATTAAACTAAAAGACTACAAAATACAACCCTGAGGAGTCCTTCCGTTTACTCATGAATAGGGATATTAACTTATATTTTGAATTTGACCTATACAGACATGGCAAAAGACCGCAGGTCTGTCGGACAGTGACAGTAAAAATGTCCAAGGGTTACAGGTTTATTCAAATTTTCTTATTCCCACATAAAGTAAATATTCTAAGACCTGTAAGATAACAACTGACCAGAATTTGTTGCCATACATTAGACAGTGTGTTCGGCCTGTAAATTGTAAAGGTGTTTTGCCATGTCTACCAATAATGCAAACATGTGGGGAAATATGCATCCAAAGTTAGGCTTAGACAGACCTGAGGCCTGATGCTGTCTGAACACTAGAATTGCCCTTGATTGCCTTGAAGGCTTCATATCTGACATCTGAGTTTGAGGGGAATCAAATTTATTGTTGGAAATCCTTTTGAAATATACAAGCTGTAGTTAAATTTTTAGTGCCCGTTAAGAGTTATTTTAATTTATAAAGTCCTAAATTGATAATTTAGCGCATCAATAAAACTACACATATATAAAAAAAAGGCAAGAATACAAACAAAACAGTATTACCATTTATTTTATATACCGAAATAAATCTATCTATCTATCTATCTATCTATCTACCAACTATGAGTCAGAGAAAGAATAAAGTTACATGAAAAAGATGGTCCCTGCCTTGTTTTAATTGGAAACACCAGCCCACTTTGCTAAACATAATGAAGAACAAAGACAATATTCTAGAAAGCAGATTCTGAGAGAAATTTCCCTTGCATGTGTGGGAAGAAGTCTGGTATTGCTAGCTGGATGCTAATGAGGCATGAGCTCTACACATGTTCACTTTACAGCTGAAGGAAAGTTTGACAAAAATTGCTCAAATGTTTACCGCCTGGATTGAGTTTTGCGCTTGTTTGTGTTAGGGTAAAACGGTAAATGGCCATGCTCTTTTCAGAAGCTACCATAAACAATAGCATATTTTGTCTGCAATATTTTTTTTAGCAGCACACAGATAGACCATTAGACAGAATATAAAAAGGGCACCTTTGCACATTATCCCTTTGGCCTCAAAAGTTAGTTTTCATATTGTAACCTAAAACATGCATTCAAAGGCTATTATATTAGTAAATACTAAATATTTCACCAGTTAGAAGTTATATTTTACAATCGAGCTGGTTTCTATTGTGTAAATTATGAACTTAACAGAAGTGAAGTTATTTTGGGGACTATACAATTCTGATATGGAGCCGGATTTCAGCAAATGCTTTTCTCCTCCGCCCCATTAAAAGCATCAAATTACGAAAACACTTTGTACAGACACACAATACTTAAGCAAAAAGTTTAAACACAACATTAGTCGTTTCCCATTTGATTCTGATATGCCCTATCTCATGAAGAAAACAGGCTTAAATTGCAAAGTTTTTTTTTGTTAAGAATATACACAAATATTATGTGGGTAGAAGGAGAAGTTGAGGAAAAGTTGTGTTTTCTAATTAAACTACATGTAAGTTAGTAACAAGAAATGCACAATTGATATGGATTTGAACAATGTTTTTGTAAACATTTATGGCTGAAAGTTTCTGAAAAAAGTTAGTCAATGAAATCAATATGCTAATTCCTGCTACTGAAATGACTTGTATCGTCAGCAGTATCGATAATAATAATTTTTTAATGCAGTCTCCAGAACCAAATGTTTTTGTACCAAAGTAGCTGTAATTTACTGACATACATGTACATGTAGTACAAAAGGCTTCCAAGTTGTCCATATGAAGTTATTGGCTCATATCTGGTCCTAAACTTATTCTAAAGTACAATTTCTTTCATGATGAGTTAGGCTTTGTGAGTAAATCTAAGTCCTTGCAATTTAGGCATTACCATACCCTGGCTTGATTCTTTGAGAGGTTCCACTATTGACATTTACTCCTAATTCATTCTGATGTACCGGTACTACATGAATCATTGAGAGTTTCCGCTATTGAAATTGACTCCCATTCAATGTGATACATGTATACTACAGGTCTGGGAATCAATGTCTGCTCCATTAATGACATCTGAATCTTTTTGAATGGTCATGCCATGTTATTCACTATTGTAGTACCAAGCTGGGATTTGATACAGGGCGGAAATTATTGAATTACAATCAATGTGCTCTGACACATGAATGTTATTATTATTTATTGTTCATCAATAATTCAAATACAGTAAATATTGCTCAGTTTAGGAGATGCATTTCTTGTGAGTTACATGTCAGTCTAAACACTGCATATACAAAGAAATAAATGATAAACATTTTGAAGCATTTTTTAACAAGACAACAACACAACTAATTCCCCAATTTTAGTCAAAACACCACCATTTTTCCCGATTCAAAGGGACCCGGCCCAATTCCCAAAATGGTGAGAAAAAAGGTGTACATGTACACATGTTTATGCTAAGTGTAATAAGAAATCAGTAAACACTGGTGAAACCCTAGAGCAAACCCAAACAGACTCTATTCATGAACTAACATATTTACTTGTTGGTAATGCAAGCCTAAATGCCTAGGTATTACAGCCAACGTAGGTTAAAACGCTCTTTGATGGTTAAGTGAAACAATATACAATTTGTGTAATAAGAGTACTAGAAATGCTTTACTCTCCTGATCTACATGCATACATGAAGATCCGTTACATTGCAGTGTTGTTCTGTTTCGGTTATATTCTCAATCCCAAGAAGTGTCTATTTTTCCCTTTTGGCTGCTTACAATTCCCAATTGAAGGACATGGTTACCAAACATTTTTTATTTTTTTAATCAAAATATTCAGTACATCTTCCTAAGCAGCCTAAGATTGTGAACCTTTGCTAATAATGTCACAAACACTTGCATTTTAAATTTGAAAGCATTTGTAAGCCAAAAAAAAAAAACACAAAGAAATAAACAAACTCAGTTTCTAAATTTTAGTAAAATGACGCGACTTCTCCCATTCCAAATTATTCCCAAAATGGTGAGTTGAAAAACTGCTGTGACTGATAAGAAAAGCATACCGGTAGTAAAGACTGTCATTACAGAGCATTTCAAGGCCATTCATGTATTGTTTGCATGATAATGAAATTGATAAAGTGTTACTGTCATGCAGTGTAGCTGCTATTCATGAGTTTGTATCTGCTGTCATCAACTATTACCCTATTGATCACAGTATCTGTTGTTAAAAGCTTTGGTTACTATGGTAATAGTGCGTCTCTTGTCATTCCAACTATTGATATTGTCAGTGCCAACTGAATAAATTACTATGGGTGTGGCAGAACCATAATCGCCATTGCTTGGATGTTATTTTGTGGACATGTAATCTGTTATTTCGTAAGTTTTGTTGGAAAATTTGTTACATTAGTTACAATGTTTAAGTTTCTTATATCTCTTTTATTAGACACAGTACGGATGACAGTGTTTTAGTTCAACATTTATGGTTAGATTTGGTGTAAAGATATACCAGTAGATTGTGTGAATTTGTTTTTTACTTGGATTGACAGGGATAGAAACTAACTTTTATCTGTTGGTTGCCCAGACAGGAAGCTACATGCAGCATTTTTTTTCCTTCTTTATAAAGTACCGGTAAACGGCACTTTCCCAATTACGAAAAAACTACAAATTTCCCAATTGCTGTCCAAAAAATTCCCAATTTAAGGTAATTTTTTTTTTTTTTTTTTATTTTTTTTTTGGAAAATGCAACATTTAGTCAGTTTCCCTTTTCAGCTCTATGGCTTGAACCTAGGTAAATATAAAATTGACAGCTTGAAAACACTTAGTTATCAATTATAAAGTATTTGGGAGCAAAAAATCAAATACACCAATTTCCCAATTTGAGGTTTTTACGACTCGATTTTTCCCAATTTTGAGGTTTTCACGACTCGATTTTTCCCAATTGACATCTCGCCTGGACGATGATCGCTCCGCCCACTTAATCACGTGGCCTAGCAGATAAGAAACCTAGACAAGTTAACACCAAATTGGCTTCTTTTCCTATAGAATGCATATAGATTGCGCGATATTCCGGATGAATTTTATGGACCTTTTCACATCATATAACACTTGTTAAAGGGGTTTGTGTCATTTATTTATTCTGCAAAATGCAAAAAATATTAGTTTATATCGAGGATCACCTATTTATAACGGGTTTTTCGGTACGTTAAACACGCTCTCAAACGCTTGCGCGCTTACCGAAATCGAACCTGTTACTACGTGAAATGGTGGTATTAGCAATAAATTAACACTTCTACACTG
>VMBQ01003591.1:4110-23986 GCA_007657795.1 Dreissena rostriformis | reverse complement strand
TTTCGATATAAATTATGTTTACTTTTTACGATTTTGAAAAAAAAAATGTTTTTTTTTGTGTTTTTTTTTTTAATTGGGAAATATGTAATCAAGATTCAGTTGGGAATGGGTCCGTTTGCTTTGGGAATGCCTCTGTTTCCCGGAGGCGCAGACAGCCCTGCAACAATATAACACTTTTAGTTTTACACACCAGATCTTCATTCTTTATATAAAAAAACTGTGGGGAAAATGGTTCAAGCTTTTCTAGACTAAGCTAGTTGCCCCATCGGACTTCCAACTATTGAAATTGACCTATCGGGGCCTAAATCTACCTGCCGCAGGCAAACAACAACTACTAATATCTATCCCTGTCAGTGTCTGTCTATCCAGGAGTCATGGATACATTGAGCAGTCAAGTGGGGGGGGGGGGGGTACAACACAGGTGAGAGAAAGTGTAATGTAAACAAGGAGAGGATGCGTGGAGGATGTGGTCAGAACATTGAAGGGTTGCTGACCAGTCCATCAGTGATGATAGTTGTTTATACAAACTGACAGGCTCGGGTGAAATTGAATGAATGGCGAAATTGAACCATCCAATATCTAGGCCAGGTTGAGATCAACAAAGATATGATAATGATTATCCTTGAACCTTCATTCTTTGTTTGGCTTGGAAGCTGTCTGAAGGCAGTGGAAGATATGGGTTGTAGAATTTGGTAACTGAAAAACTTTTAAATTTGCTTGTCTCTTCTAAATCAGTGATACAAAATATTAACATAGGGTCATACTAAGCGCTGCACTGGTTTAACTTGAATGTACCACATACCAGTACTGGACTTGCTTAGACTTTTATGAAGGGGTTCTTGACATATTGTCTTGCTTTCAAGTAATTCATGTTGGATTCTGGGTAATTCATTATGGATTGAGTGCTGCTCATATTTAATAATGCATGTGTGCTTTCAGACGAGGCCAGCACCCCTGACCTGACCAAGACCCAGGTGATCATCATTGGCTGCGTGTGTGCGGCCATCTTGACCATCCTGCTGGTCATCCTCGTGGTGATCCTGTGCAGACGCAAACAGAAAAACAAGAGCAGTGCCAGTAAGTATTGGACCCTTATTTCAAAATATTCTTTCATATAACTTATAAACAAAATTATAATTGCTTAAAGTTATATAATTCTGTGATTTTAATATTTTAACTTGATTCTTTGTTACTCTGTACAGACTACAGACACAGGCTCATGAATAACAGTAAGTCACTCAGTGCTTTTTTGGTGATTTTTTTCCGCAAAATTTTGGCCCTTGATTTCCCATGTCAAACAAGTAAATATTTTTTAGATCTAGTTACATGTACAGTGTATATAAGCTGAAACTTAGTTAGTATAATATTGAAAAAAATTATTCTCAATTTAAAGTTTTTGTCAGAAAAAAAACCCACCAATTTCCCAATTTGTGTCATAAAGACATGATTTTCTCAATAAAAAGAGCCCTTGTCTCATTCCCAAATGGTGAAACTGAGCCAGTTGCTTATCAGTTTTCAGGGTGAAAATATGACTTAAAACATGTATTGTGGTTGCTTAAATATTTGGCAGTTTGTGATGTTGGAAGATATTGTAATGAAGTTTGTGAAAAGATTCATATGACCTGTCATCCGTCTGAGCATTTTCAGTATGCCACAAATGTAGAAATAAGTACATCGATTTGAAAGCCATTGATACTGTAGGTTTTCAAAATCGGTTGCACAATGGCTGTATTATGCGCTTGACAGGGGATTGAGGTAATTACGGTAATGTTCAAATGGATCATTTGGCCTAAGGGTCATGGTTAGGTAATAGGTAAGGATTGGGAATGTACTTGTGTCACCGTTAATCATCGACATTGATACCATAATATGATTGTTTGAAATACAGGGCTTGTTTGTTTCCCTGTCTTTTATACAACAGGCATGTTCTGTAACTTTTAACAAATTTCACATGAATTGACATTGCAATACATTTGCAATAAATTTGGTTATTATGTTTCTCATGATGTAAGCATATTTTCCTTCTTTTTGAATTTTGACACAAATGGAAATAATTGAATAGAAATTGGTTGTCGTACGACCTTGACTTGAGAAAATTTAAGAATTATTTGTATGAAACAGTGCTGGTTTGGTATCCACAAAAGATTTTAAATACATTTGGTAATGATCCGTGAATACGGGAATTCCATTATTTTTACCACTGTGATTTAATTTGTATAAAGAGTGTATAACAAATTAACATTTAACGATGACATGTCACATCCTAGATTAATGGACCTGGTATTTGAAATGTGTAAGCTGATTTAAAATGCATGACTTTAGTATACAAATACAAAATATATGAAAACTTTTACACAAAAGTGAAATGACTTTAGATTTTACTTTTTGTGAATGTCTACAGTAAGTACTTTTTTGTGAATGCCTACAGTAAGTACTTGTTCTTTGAATTTGTAATAAACTTCATTGGATAAAAGTCTTTGAACCTCTTTGATTCTCTAGTCTGGAATTCACTAAATTTTATAATCACTCTGGGAAAACCGGGTTTAATATACGTGCATAAAGTGTTGTCCCAGATTAGCCTGGCAGCCATGCTAATCAAGAACGACACTTTCCGCCTAGACTTGATTTTCGCTAAGAAGAGACTACCTTCAAATAAAAAATACCATAAAGGTGGTAACTGTTTCCCTGATAAGCCTGTGTAATCTGCACAGGCTTATCTGGGACAACACATGTGCATTCATTTCGCCTTGATTCCCCAGAGCAATAAAACAGACTTGGACAATGATTTCTTATGATTTGTTGCAGATCACACAAACGACCCACATACTGCGCGAACAGTTCAACAAGGTAGTAACGGCGTACTGCCTCACCAGAAAACCGGGAATAACTACAACTCAGGTACGAGCCCCAAAACAGTTGCCAACGGGCCCCACAACAATATCGGGAATCCCTCTTACTCGTGGACTAACGATTCTACTACTAACAATCAGACTAACTCTGTGTCGTGTAAGTTGACGCAATGCATGTTAACACCCACCCTCAACCCCCAATGCCCATGTTCAAAATGTCCACTTCTTGTCCTGACCCGTTTCCCCTATACTTGTTTTACGTGTTCATGCGCATAAAGTATTTTCCAGATTAGACTGTGCAGTGCGCACAGGCTAATCAGGGAAGACACTTTCTGTCTAGTCAGAATTTACGTTTAGAAGAGAATTCCTTTACTCGAAAAATTCCATAAAAGCAGAAATTGTCATTCCTGATAAACGGTTTTCCCAGAGCGCGACTTAAATACATAAGCAGGAGCTTCCACCTATAAGACCCAAACATTTGTACAAAGCAAAAGTTTTCTCAGAAAATCTTGTTTGTCTAGCTTTAATTCAAGGGGAAAATGGGTTGTGTATCAAATGAATACTGAAGGAAAAAGCGTGGGCATCTCTGGTTAAACTGTTAGTATGTAACCCGGTTGTCACAAGTCGGAATGCACCTGGTTACTCCCTGGGTAGTAGAGTGTCTTAGCGCATCAACCCGGCTAGTTCACTTGGTAGAGGGCTGGACTATAAATTTACAAAATATGTTCAGATATTAGGATATTTGATTAACATTTTGGGTACCAGCCCTGATGTTGTAATCTAGCCAGCGACTTCTTTGGACATACAATCCTTAAATACCCTTAATTAACGCCCATCAGCACTGGGTTTCCCCCCTCCTTTACCCATGTGTTGCAGTATTTTACCTCTTTAAAAATCAGTTTGTATCTCCAAAATTGCAATTTTTTCCCCTTAAAGATAACATTGGTTGTGCATGGCTGAAAATCAATATTGCAAGCTTTGTTCACATCTATGTGTATGTGTGATTATTCTACATTAACTTGCATTTCTTTTTGGAATTTTATTTTCGTCACTTTAAAATGTAATATATGAGCCAAGCTCTCCGAAAATGGGGCTTAACGCTTGTGCGTTAAGTGTTGTCCCAGATAAGCCTGTGCAGCCTGCCTAGACTGGATTTTCGTTAAGATGAGACTTCCTTTACAACGAAAGATTCCATAAATTTTAACTGCACAGGCTTATCTGGGCCGCCACTATACACATGCATAAAGCCTGGTTTCCCAGAGCGTGGCTTCAATTTGCCATGTAATTAGCTGCTACCCTATGTTACTGCTTACTAAATCTGCTTGCATTGCGCCTTGCTTTTAGAGACTTATTCCTGGTCCTAAACAAGCTTGTAACTTCACAATGACATCATAAGATAATCTTCAAGTTATAAATATGCCAGAAAACACATGATATGTTAAGCTTGGAAAAAACAATGTAAATATTATGGACATATTAAAATTAGGAATTTATTTAAGTGAATATTCTGATATTCAACATAAGGCAACTTAGCAGAACTTTTGCCAAAGAACTTAATAAGGCCCTTCAAAAAAACACACACAAAAAAACAAAGGTACAAAGTACACTGCGTGTCCACCTTTCATTTAAATTGTTACCGTCAATTTCTGAAGTAATTCTACAAAAATTGCTTAAATTTTCGGCCAATGGCTATAACATGTGTACATATAATAATAGTAAAAACATCAGCTTTTACCAAAAATGTTAACCAATGCTTTCCCAACCCTGCAAATCAATCGATGATTATATGTTACCAATCTTGTACATGTTTCCTCAATCCCAAAATGACACTGTACACCAAGGCTTATAAAAGGCTTTCTTGACCAAATACACAAATCTTTTGTTGTTTGCTATTCCAGTATTTAATGTAACACTATCTCCAGTATTTACTGTAACACCATCTCAGATGTAAGCTTTTTGTGTAGCATGTACCAGTTATTAAAAAGAAATCTAAACATTTAACATAGTTTGAGTATTATCTCATTCTTTGTGAATGCATTTTAAACTTGCAAAAAAAATAATCATAATCATAATATTGATATTGATAATGATAATAACAATAATGATACTAATCATACTGATAATACATTATAATTAATTACTGATTATTTTCAATACAGAAAGATCTTGTACTGCTAATGATGTGAGAATGTATAAATATACCTCAAATAAATATCTTTCAAGTTTCTTATATGTCATTAATTTGAACAATAAGATAACAAATAATGGGGTTTCGAATACACACATTTAACAATAATGTTATATATGATTGTTATATAATCTTTTTCATGTACCAGTTATTATGAACAAAGGTTAAGTTTATGTGTAGGTGTTATGTTTTGAGACAAGCAAATTGATGATGATTGCAAAAAAAAAAATGTGACAAGAAACAAACAATTATCAAAACTACGCAAGAAAGCTTTAAAATCCTCGAATTCAAATTTGCTTTCAGATGTAAACCTAGGGACAATAGATAGATATGGCAATGTGTCGCCCCAATATTTCAATCGGCCGGGTAATTACCCCGCGGGTGACAACTCTTACGAGTCGCCTAACTATGACGATCAGTATGAATATGAAATGAATAGGCGCAATGCAAGTAAGTTTCCTGCCCTTGGATTTCTGTACGAATTCTATACAAGCCAAGCTCTCAGAAAACAGGGCTTAATGCATTTGCATAAAGTGTCGTCCCAGACTAGCATGTGCAGTCTGCAAAGGCTAATCAGGGACAACACTTTCCGCCTAGACTGGATATAGTTAAGCAGAGATTTTCTTTATACGAAAATAACATTGAAGTGGAAAGTGTCGTCTCAGATTAACCTGTGTGGACGCACATGCATTAAGCCCAGTTTTCACAGAGGGAAGCTCATATACTATGTTTGCGCTAAGAAATCCAAATTAGTTTGCAAGTTTTCACTTTTGAAAAAAATCTTGAGAAATATGCCGCTACAAAACATCAAAAGTGTGAACAATTCCATAATTTTCAGAGATTTCGTAAATTTTAAAAGCAAACTTGGATTTTTTGTAGCTATTGGCAGCGCTTACAGGGTATATACATGTACCAATGGCAAAATCATGCTGGTAGTGGCTATGTAGTAATAATTAGGGGCTATGTAGTTTGTACATGTAATAACAGTTGTGTAAGGTGTGGATGGTTAACAGTAAAATCTGGCTAACTTTGCCACTAACCCTTTGATGATGTATAGATTTCTGTGAATTTGGAAATGTGGATAGAGCAGTAAATTACAAGCATTCTTCATAATGGGCTCAACATGCTGTTTGGCATCTTGTATCTTATAAATTTTAGTACCAACTTTGAGCTGTGCAGGATTGAAGCTTATGTGAAATGGATATATTGGTGTGTTTTTTTCAAATGATTGAAGTGAGCCTAGTTCTGGGAAAATGGGGCTTAATGCATTTTCATAAAGTGTCGTCCCAGATTAGCCTGTGCACAGGCGAATTGGGGACGATACTATTCTTCTTGACTGGATTTTCATTGAGGAGAGACTAACTTTAAAGAAAAATACTACAAAAGCGGAAATTGGACAATTGAATTGTCATGCCACTTTACGAACATGCCTTACGCCCTGTTTTCCCAGAAAGAGGCTTATTTATTTTACCTAGTGACTTACTTACCATTAACTCGATTGAGTAGAAAATGAGTTAACTAGTAGTTCACATTTTTTCATAACAGACTGTTGCCCTTTCAACAACCGTTTTAACAAAAGAGTGTTGATGCTTATGCATTAAGGCCCATTTTCCCAGAGCGAGGCTCAAAATATTTGCAGTGCTTTATATCTTACAGAAGTGTTCTATGCATGTTAAATTGAGTAACCAAAATTATTCCTCTCCCTTCAGATCTAGGTGGCAATTCTGACCAATACTACAACGAAAAGCAAGCAGGTAAATATAATATGTGCTTTTTTTATGCCCCCTTTTAAAAAAAAGGGGGTATATTAAAATTGCACCTCCGTCCAGTAGTTAGTTAGTTAGTCCGTCTGTCCGGATTAGTTTCCGCTCAATAAGTCAAGCAATTGTCATCAGATCTTCACCAAACTTCATGAAAATGTGTTAGGCAATAACATCTAGGTCAAGTTCGATAATCTGCCAAATTGACCCAGACACTCCTGAGTGCTCTTGAATCATCGTAAAATTGGGTTTGTTCTCGTTTCCGCTCAATAACTCAAGCAAATGTGATAGAATTTTCACCAAACTTCATGAAAATGTGTATGGCAATAACATCTAGGTCAAATTCGATAATTGGCCGAATTTACCCAGACACTCCCAGTGCCGTCTCTGTCCATCAGGGGAAGGGGCCAGGGGCCCTCATCATGGCCTCATGAGGGGGATTTTTCGCAGCGTTTCCCTTTTATAGGGATTTTTTTTACTTACTCTCTTATTACTACATTTGTACTGATTGAACTATATTCATTGCTTTTTGTCATAATTAAGTATATTTGAATAGATGTACTTGAAATAAAATTGAGATAAATAATCATGAGACACGTCTTTGTAAAAAAAAAATAAAAAAAAATAGGGGGATTTTTTTTCGTAACAAAGGGAAAAAAGTATAGCCCCAAAAAACGGAGATCGACGGCCCTGACTCCTGAGTTACAGCCCTTGAATCATCGTATTTTTTTTATTTTTTTTCTAGTTTCCGCTCAATAAGTCAAGCACTGGTCATCAGATCTTCACCAAACTTCATGAAAATGTGTAGGGCAATATTATCTAGGTCAAGTTCGATAATCGGCCAAATTGACCCAGACACTCCTGAGTAACGACCCTTGAATCATCGAAAAATTAATTTTTTTCTCGTTTCCGCTCAATTACTCAAGCAATTGTCATTGTATCTTCACAATACTTCATGAAAATGTTAAAGGCAATAACATCTAGGCCAAGTTTGATAATCAGCAAAATGGACCCAGACACTTCTGAGTTACGGCCCTTGAATCATCAAAAAATATTGCCTGTCCGCTCAATCACTCGAGCAAATGTCATAGGATCTTCGCCAAACTTCATGAAAATGTGTAAGGTCATAAGATGTAGGTCAAGTTCGATAATCAGCCAAATTGACCGACACACTCCTGAGTTACGGCCCTTGAATCATTGAAAAATTTAGTTTTTTCTCATTTCCGCTCAATAACTCCAGCAATAGTCATCGGATCTTCACCAAACTTCATCAAAATGTGTAAGACAATAAAATCTAGGCTAAGTTCGATAATCAGCCAAATTTACCCAGGCATTTCTGAGTTACGGCCCTTGAGTCATCAAAAAATTGCGTTTCCGCTCAATTACTCAAGAAATTGTCATTGAATCTTCACCAAACTTCTTGAAAATGTGTTAGGCAATAAGATCTACGCCAAGTTACATAATCAGCCAAATTGACCTAGACACTCCTCAGTTACGGCCCTTGAATAATCGAAAAATTGTGTTTTTTTCTCGTTTCTGCTCAATAACTCAAGCAATAGTCATCGGATCTTCACCAATCTTCAGTGATACAGTTTTCATTGTATCTATCAAATTCATTCTCAAGAGTTGATAACTAGTAGATAAAAAAGATGATATGTGAAGCTCACATGTCAATATCACATATATCGACCAAATGTAAAATATTTGCCAAATATAGAACCCATTTGTAATGGTACTTATATCATAAATAACTGACAAATATCCTGTTTTAACCAAATGTTTCCATCAAAGCATCTTCCAATTATCAGAGCATCTTCGGGGGCATGTGTCATCCTTCGGAGACAGCTCTTGTTTTATATACACTTTAATAACTACTTGTTGAAGGGTCACTGTGAAAAAATATTGCATAGGCTTGTCTTAATAAATCTATTGGGCCTCTGTTGTTTTAACCTCCTGTAGTCAGACATTTGTCTGGCTTATAAAGCAATATTTTGTGGGGACATTATTTTGTTTTGCCATTAAGGCTAAGCCGTGTTCACCATTATTATAGGATTAAATTCTCATTTATGAAATGCCATTCAATCATTTTAGTTAAATCATGGCAATCACAAATTACATAAAAATCATGTTTTATGATTCAGGGCTATTGTATACATTTACACCCCTCCCCCAAGTTCTGAAGTAGAGACCATATACTGGATTCACCAAGATTCTTTCATCTATCAAATCATGTTAAAATATAGAATAGTTTTGCAATAGTTGATTATCTGCAAATAAAAATTGCAGTGATAGAGAATAATTTTAACTGTAAATTGCCCTGATGGGCAACTATCTCAAGTACTTTGGTACATGTACACATAATAATTATCAATAAGTTATTTTTAACAAAATTAAATCACACAATTCTATCAAATTGCTGTTATGCATTTTGACCTTTTATGAGCATGAATCTTCGTCCTTAAAAATAATAACAGATTAATTGCGGAAAAACTGACTCAAGCTTTAAATTGAACCAAATAAAACCCAACAAATACATTTAACCAAATTGGTTGTAACGTGTGTAGGTGAAAAAAAATTGCTGCCATTTCAGATGCCTCATTCTCGGGATCACCTCGCACGCCCACAAAGGACCCCCGACAGTTCATAAGCCTTCCAGAGGATCACGTGAAAGAAGGCGGAAGTTTCGGCAGCGGAAACGAGAGCGGATATTCCACGCCTGATAAGATCAAACCAAAAAAGGTTATATATGAAGTTGTCGTCTGATTTCCCCCCGCCACATGGTGTCTCCTGCAGTAACTCTTGCCTACAGTGTTGTGAATTATCGCTCCATGCGACCGCGCCATTTGAGCGGTTCTGTGTTACCTCCCCTGTGACCTTCGTTTACTCTTGCGTGTTTTCGTTTCCATGGATACGCTACGATAAACTTTTGAACTTGATTTGGTGCGTGTTTTTGGGGTATTAGAATACCCTAAACTTTTGCATGACGCTTTTTCTATTGAGTATTGTCGGTGTTGCTTGATCGTTTAATAGTGCCAAGATTATTCTATGAGGATTTGAGACGAAAGGTGCAACTTTGGAGGGGAATAGTGCTCGGGAAAAAACATTTGTGAAACCATGTGAGTTGTTACAGACTCGGAAAATCTCCCGAGTGGATGTCTTCCACAAACCACAGTGAGTGCTGTGTAACCACAGGGATTTCTTTATGACAGTTTATGCTATGGATCAGGGCATTGCTGTACAATCAAAACACAACCAAAATATGCACGGGAAAAATCAAACATATAAAAGTCTTAATTGCCAAGACATCAGCATTGAAAGACGAATTGAAATTGTGTTTTTTTTCACGAGTTTAACAACATTTTTGAGGTTAACGCTTAAAAGAGGTTGTATCTCTTGCATTAAAATGTCTCTTTAAAGGTTATTAAAGGTATTTATTCATAATTGTCTGGCCTATCATTACTAGGGTATTTACGGTAATTTAGGAATTTTGTAAGTAGGCAATATATATGGACAGTTAATCTGCCGAAGTTGTATCTGATGCTGTACTTTGAAGTTGAACCATTATGTGTTTACGATGTACAACAAAGCATATTGCTGCCAACCTTCGCTACGATAAAAGCACATCTTTAGTTTCAAAATACTCAAGTCAAGTGTAGGCCAATAAGGTTTTGTTGTATTCTTCTCTTCTTTTAGGTCTTATAAACTTACAAGGTTGTTTATTGATGTAAACACCCATGTATACATGCAATTTTCGGTTTCCTTTTTGAATCATGTCAAATATTACTCTTACGTTGTTATTTTGTGCATGCTTTTCTGAAAATCAGGTTGGATACCTGTATAATAATAGTGACTACTATTACATGACAATGTTTTGCAAATTATGCTGCAAAACCATTAAAAAATGGTCTATTGTAAATATTTAATGTTACCCAGGCATTGTTTTGTCACAGTACATGTATGTACATTATGTTTATTTTATTACAGTTCATGCATCTATAATGTTATATATTTTTCATAGCACTGTATGTACGTCAGAAGATGTTCAATATTTTGTAAAATGTGAACTTTTATATGAAAATAAAACAATATTAAAGTGACTAAAATGTGTTCAATATTGTTTTAGAATTTACTTATCTGGGTGCTGATTTAAATGTTTGAAGATTTTTTTTTAAATTAACCAGGGCTCTTCCTAGCCCATATTGCACTTTAGCCAACATTTCTGCCATTTGGTAAAAAACTTTTACTTTTTAATTTAGCCTTGTCCAGGGAAAACCGGGCTTAATGAATGTGTGTAAAGTGGCGTCTCTGATTAGACTGTGCAGTCTGCACAGGATTATCATGGAAGACTTAATCCGCTTTTATGGAACGAAGGAGGATTCTTTGTAGCGAAAATCCGCACAGCTTAATCATGGACCACACTTTCCACATAAACTTAAGGCACATGTATTCAGCCCTGTTTTTTCCCATGCGAGGCTTAATAAAATGTAGACATTTTTTTACCAGTTAAATAGCTGAACTGTTACAGGGTCAAACCATGAAAAAATCTGTATGATAATTGAAGCCATACAAATTACTTTGGTGTCAACTATTGCATCACACGCGCAATATTGACATGAAGGTTTAAAAAGTTGTGTTTCTATAAATAAGGTAGAACAAACGAGAAATGTGTCACATTCACTACATATGTTTGGAAACAGAAAAATCCACAGTATAATCTACAATGAACAAACAGACAAAGGGCCATAATTTAGAAAAAAATGGTTACAATTAAAATTGTATATTCCATAGTGGAAAAAACAGACCAAAGGCCATCATTTTGCCATAACGTTTCCCAGCCAAAATTGCTCTCTTTACGATCCTCTTCACATAAAGGTCATTTAACTGAAAAAGAATGAAAGATCAACCCAGTAGTTATATAGAGGAGCTGAAAACTCTTAATGTTGGGTCTATATTTTCGATAGTGGTAAAACAGACAAAGGACCTTAATTCAGTCAAAACTTGTCACCGTCAAAACCCTGTTCTTTATGATAATCTCCACATTATGGTCATTTAACTGTGTAAGTTTTAGCAAGATCCACCAAGAAGTTAAAGAGGAGTTGAAAACAAGCTTTGGGACGGATGGAACGACCAAGGGCGACATATTCAATTAGTTGCACACAAGTATATCATTTGTCAAAGTATATTATATGTCATTTAATACATGAATACATAAAACCAACCAGCTGAGAGTACCGATTTCACTTAGCATCTCGCGACTAGCAAAAGTGTGAAGTAGTCACTGTAGTTGTGCAAGGACCGACCAGAGTACTGCCACGTCGATCATGAGGCCCATGAATTCATAGATTCATAATATGTAATTGATATGTGGTACATGTATGTCAAGCTGTCATGTATATGATTTGAACAATTATGAAGATGTCATTTCAAATCATATGATTGTATTTACAAATACGTTCTACTAAGTTGTCATGACGATATTTAAAAATCACTGGGATAATTACGAATGTATGCAATTGTAATGACTAACTGACGCTTTAATGCAACCCTTAGGCTTTAATAACATCCCACAACACACTGATGACTGTACTTTATTCACATATAAAGCATGGGGACATCATTGTGTGCGGCTCTCAAAGTCAAACGGGTGGTCCTCATTGCTGGAAGGGAGAAACAAACGCCAGATGACTTTCAGAAGGACCTAAGTGACACAACACTCGACAAAATACCTACGACATTAAACACTATGAAGATGGATAGGGTGGTCCAATTTAAACGTGCGTAAATAACGCTTCTAAAGATTGAATGTGTTCTTCAGCACCAAATTAATATCATGGCCATCGTTAATACCTTGTTAGCATTATGCCCAAATGGAGATCTTAATGTCCTGGAATAAATGATGACGGTTGAGTCAACAAGAACAACAGTTTTTTACTGATAAAATACAATTGATACATGAGCGTGGCTGCCAATGCAGCCTGCAAACATATTGCATCTGAAGTTCTTCTCAAGCCTTCAGCTTCACACCGTCAACACAGACACAGAACATGTCATCGCTCTACCCGTCCCTTTGAGGATGACAACAACAACAGCGCGTGTTCAACATCAGCGTCGTAGATCCCAGTTTTGAACCAGTACCATACCATAAGTGGACTGTTGTTGGACATTTTTATTTATTTACGTTAGTGATTTTATTGGTACCATACTATGAGTGGACTGGTTGATAGGCAATTGTGCACTTTTATTTTTATCGTTGGTGGTGCTTTTATCCAGTTTGGAGTCGTATGTTTGTGTTATGGCATTTGGTTTTTGTTGTATATATTTTATTATGTTCATTCACCCATTAGCAAATAAGTTATATCAAGAATATCTCAGAATTAATTTTTCAGTACTATATATGTTAGATGCTTATATCATAAAATATAAACATCTTCTCTGAGGAAGGAAGGAAAGTGTGTAGTCGCCATAGTTGCTCAAATGTCAAAGTGAATCATATGTCATTTAAAACATGAATGCCTCAAACCAACCAGCCGAGAAATCAAACGACACGTGCAGCTCGATATAGTCAACCGGCGTGAACTCGCTGAATGTATTTACTAACGGAAAGTTAATTCTTGCTAAAATTTGTATGCATGATCTCACAGCGTTCATGTAATGTATTCAATCCCGATCATAAATTTTATTTTTTTAAACTTATTCAGTATTGTAACTTTCATTTTTTTTACCCTGATACGAAGTAAATATTCTGGAATAACCTTGAATGCCTCTCAGACTGTCTGCTGTCAGACATCATCATACATCATTCAAATGTTTTTGTATTTTTTCTTATGATATGTAGTTGTGCATGTGCGATTTTATTTTTATTGTCCATTGTAAAAAAATACATAAGTTATGCCCCTTTTAAAATTAACTTGTCTAAAACTTTATTGTTACAAAAGACAATAATAACCAACAATATATACACATCTTTAAAACTAGAATTTCAAGGTTTTTTTATTTGGTAGGGAAGTCCGAACAATTTATGTTGGCTTTCTACAAATTATGAATCTGGAATCAAAACTAGTCACACCAAAACAGGTCAAATAGTTTATATAGACTTCTATAGCAAAATAAAATTAACAAGAGATGTGTTTGTCAGAAACACAATGCCCCCAAATGCGCCGCTTTGATTTTTTTTAACCTTTGACCTTGAAGGATGACCTTGACCTTTCACCACTCAAATTGTGCAGCTCCATGAGATACACATGCATGCCAAATATGAAAATGCTATCTTCAATATTGCAAAAGTTATGACAAAAATTTAATATTTATTAAAGTTTTGGACAGACAGAATGACAGACAGACAGGCCAAAAACAATATACCCCTATAAGGGGGCATAAAAAGTATTTATTTTTTAAACCACAAGACCATAAGATTTAATATTTGGTCTGTACCATTGTATTTTGCTCCTCTAAAATCCTTGATCAAATAATTTATCTAAAGTAAAAAACTGACCCCCCCCTCCATGATCCAATGTTCAGCTTGACTATTCACAGATTAGTCCCAGCTATTCTACTCCTCAAAACGTTGGCTTCTGCGTATTGCTCTAGTTCAGGTAAACGTGCAGCAGTAACAGCTCCATGTCACTGTTTCTACTTTTGGTATTCAATTGAAGTCACTAAACAATTTCCATTACTCTGACCTGAAATGTAGCAGATTTATGCCCCCTTTTTCTACTTAAAAATTTTGTTAGGTTTAAAGAGTATACATTTTTTTATACCAGTTTCTACTACAGGTGTTCGATTGAAACTTCACACGTGTGATAGGGGTCACTGTGAGGTCACTTTTTGAACTAAAATATTTGGTTTATGTTAACATGCAAATTCTCCATATCACTGTTTCTACTACTGGTATTGAATTGAAACTTGGTACATGTGTTCGAGGCCATTGTGTGAGGTCCCTGAAAAAGTTCCATAACTGTGGCTTTCAATTAAGCAGAATTATTCTCCTTTCTGTAATTTGAACATTTCTGGTATTCATTTATAGTCCAATCCTATTGAAACTTGGTCAGAACATTTGTCCTGAGTTTGAAACTGGGTCACGTGAGGTAATCAACTAGGTCAATAGGTCAAAATAAAAGCTTATTAACATTGCAGAAGAGGCTTTTTTTGTCAAATCGTCCTGCAACTTGGTGAGAACATTTGTTTTAATAATATCGGAGTTAAAAAAAATGGTTCTAGTTTGTTGAAAAATATTATCGCTAGGTGGTGTGGAAGTTTTCCTAGAATGCCCATAGTGAAGCCCTTTTAACACTCTAGCAGTCACATTTCAAGTCAAATCTTTACAAAACTTGGTCAGAAACATTTGTTCAAATGATATCTCAGCCGTTAAAAATGTTCCTAGAAATTAAATATTAATGTTTCATAAAGTACATGTAATATTCTGAACTCCACCTTCTCAGAAAAGATGAGTTCCTTCGGGTGACGGGGTCTCAGGTGAGGGCCTAGGGGCCTCGTGTAATTAATAAATTATCAGAGTCAAGTTTACATATACTTCATGTTTATAACTACATGTATAACAGATTATCAACATCAAAATATGTCTTTGTGTTCATTATATCAGATTACTGACATAAAGAGTAAATTAACAATCAAAGTTGGGGATAAATCGAGCAAGATGTCTTGATCATGTTGTGGAATATACGAGCAGATAAGATATTGATAATGCAATCACATATACCTTCTTGTTAACAGTCTTTGTCCATTACAGCTCAAGTGGTCAAACCAACTTCTGGCCATGTTCAAATTCCTGTTTTCCGCAAATTCCAAGAAAGAACAAAACGTGGATTTGGTCCCTTACGCCCACGACCCACCAGGACACACTTGCAGCCTTCCGTGCTGTAACAAAGACTTGCAACTGCGTTTGGCGAAACAGAAGCAGACCCCAAGTTGCATAGGTCTTCAGGAAAACGATACCGTACATCAGAACTTCATGTTCAAGGGCCGCTCAAAAAGGACTCCCACCATGCAACATGGCTTTATTGCAGTGAGTGACGAGAGAGGTCCAGCGAATTTAAAAGAAGACGTTGCAACAGTACATGAAGATAACAGTGAGAAAATGGCAACTCTGAAGGTTTCATCTGAGCCCGTTTCAAGGCCAAGAGTCACAAACTATAATTTCTTAAAGAACAGAATGACGTTACCCGAAGGGGTGAGCCCATCAGAAATTGATCGGTGTTATTTGGATGAATTTGATCTAGGTGAAAGTGAGGATGCCTTGGATACAGATCAGTGGAGTGATAGCGAAATCGAGTACTACATTTCCAGAAAACGAAGCAATGAGCCATGTAAGGGTGTGCCTTATGACCCAAAGGTGTTCGAACATACAGGTTTATACCCTTGGGGACAACTACAAGAGATGAAAGAGGGAGCGAATATTGGTAAAACAACCTTTGAAAAAAGCAGCGAGACTGGCAGTGCAAACTATTACGAAGTTTTGACATACATGGATGAATTTGCTGGAAAAGATATTAAACCAAACACTGATGACAAAACATCAAAAACCACAATTCCACCAAAGTTGCCTGTTCAAAACCAGTTTAACCATCCGCCCTTGCTCAAGAGTGGGCCTGGTAGCAAGGCTGCAACATTGCCTGCTAACACTAACCAAAATATCGAGACTTCAGACGAGGGTTATGGCAGTTCACAGTCGTTGTCTACAAAGTACAACACTTACAGTTCCGTGTATTCTCTTCTCCATATGAGTAACCTAGCTACAAAACAGGATTTTGAGCAACTGCAGAATCGAGAAATAACGCAAGCCAGCACTCGCCCAAACATAACTGAATGCGATTTCAGTGGTCCAAATATTTATTTGGTGAATAAGAAAATGGGATCGGACAGTGGGAAAGAGGCGCTCGCAAATATTGAAGAGGAAGACGAAAGTTGCAAATTAAAGTTTCTTAAAGACCCAACGCCAGCGAAGGAATCTAATGCATATAAATCAGAACCACTATACACAGAAGAAGAAATGGTTGAAATAAAACATGACGAAGAAGAGACGGATTTAGACCTTGAGACCGGCGACAGAATTGGTTCAAGTTTCCGGATTAAGAACGTAGACGGGAAAATTCTCGGCTCCAGGCGTTCTTTATGCGAATCGGACGGTGTAAACGTTGAGTTTGAGGATGAAATGAAAGCCTTACGTCAACTGCAGCTTTTGATGGAAGGCAGTGACGGGAATGACGAAACCATTCAGCTTTTGAGAGAACGCCTTATGGTGGCTGAATCTTCCGTTCAAGATTCACAGTCCGATCTGCCGGTGACACTGATTTTATAAAAAGAGCAGGTCTTCAAAACATTTAAGGAAGTTTATGAAAAAAACTCATCTTTAGAATGTGTGTGAGATTTCAAGTAGAAATGCATCTTCAAAGATTTCCAAATGCTCTATCATTTGGGTAACTCTTTTTGGAACTTATCTTTCATTATTTTCCAAGTTTTTTGCTAATCTTTTTGACCACAAAGTAAACCATTGACTATTTTACTTGATAAAACCATTTTCATATCATTTTATTATCGTTATAAAAAAGTTTACCATACTTGCTTCCAAACAGACATGTTTTGGGAATGCCTTAGTCAGTTTGGCTGTTGGACAAAAACCAAATACTTGTTCATGAGCATTTTTACTTTGGAAAGTTCATGAGCATTTTAACTTTGGAAAAAGTTACACGCATTATGTGACTTCAGATCACTCACAAAACCAAATAATTTATAATGAGTGTTAAACTGTTTATTATTCTTTTAATGCGAATTTATTTGCTTGTTTTTAATTAGATTCAGCTCTAGATATTAAATATTGTCCAGTTGTTGATATTTGTTTCTTTTTTATTCAAATTGAAGAACAATAAACTTTCCAAAAATGTGAATTATACACATGTAGTCTTTTCCCGATAAGATTTTTTTTTTAGCTCACCTGAGCACAACATGCTCATCGTGAGATTTTGTTATTGCCTTTTGGCCCTTGTGCGTCGTCTGTAGTCAACTATTGTCTTGTTAACACTCTAGAGGCCACATTTATTGTCCAATCTTCACTAAACTTGTTAAGAAGATGTGTCCCAATGATATTTTAGACGAGTTCGAAAATGGTTCCGGTTGGTTGAAAAACATGTCCTCCAGGGGGCTGGGCATTTGTCTTTATATGGCTATAGTTAAACCGTGTTAACACTCTAGAAGTCACATTTATTGTCCAATTTTCATGAAACTTGGTCAGAACATTTGTTCTTATATCTTGGATGAGTTAAAAAAAGTTTTCGGTCTGTTGAAAAATGTAGCTCAGCCGAGTTCGAAAATAGTTTTGGTTCTTTGAAAAATGTGGCCGCTAGGGGGCGGGTATTTTTTATTATATGGCTTTAGTAAATCCTTGATATCACTCTAGAAGTCACATTTTTATGCCCCCCCCCCCCCTTTTGAANCCTCCCCCCTTTGAACAAGAGGGGGTATATTGTTTTGCTGGATGTTGGTCTGTCTGTCGGTAGACCAGTTTGTTTCCCATCAATAACTTGTGAACGGATTGACCGATTGGCTTGATACTTCCCATGTGCATTAGCCTTGAGACAGCAGATGACCCTATTGAAATTGGGGTCACTAGGTCAAAGTCACAATAAGTGTGAAAATAGTTTCCAATCAATAACTCGTCCACGAATTGACCGATTGGCTGGATACTTCACATGTGCATTAGCCTTGGACAGTAGATGAACACTATTGAAATTGGGGTCACTAGTTTAAAGGTCAAGGTCACTGTGACATTAAGTGTTAAAATTGGTTTCTGTTCGATATGTCATCAAAGGTCAGTTTTGTTGCAAAAAATCCTGTGTCAAGGCCCTGTTTGGGGGGAGGGGGGGGGGGCATATGTCTCTGAACGTGGAAATCTTGTTTGAATTGTGATGCTATAAGGTTACTTTTTATGTACACGTAATTTTAATATGCCCCTCTTTGTAGAAGAGGGGCTATATTGTTTTGCTGGATGTCTGTTGGTCTGTCAGTAGACCAGTTCGTTTCCGATCAATAACATGTGAACAGATTGACTTATTGGCTTGATATTTCCTATTGGCATTGACCTTTGCCAGTAGATGACCCCTATTGAAATTGGGGTCACTAGGTCAAAGGTCAACGTCACTGTCACAATAAGAGTGAAAATTGTTTCCAATCAATAACTCGTCAACGAATTGGAAGATTGGCTTGATACTTAACATGTGCATTGGCCTTGGACAGTAGATGACCCCTTTTGAAATTTGGTTCACTAGTTGGTGTGAGAGTGTACCTGCATGACTTTCAGAACAAGGTTGAGTTTTTTTTACTTATGTGGAATTTTGAGACAAAAGTGGAATGAGGGGGTATTAAAAGTGGTTAAATCCCCCAGTGCTTTTACATTGACAGATACCCAAGTTTTGTGATCATGCTTGTGCGCTTGTTATGTATGTGTGTGTCTTGTCTAATACATTTGTTTTGCGATTCACTGTTTGGCAACTGGTTTGCTGCCATAAACAAAGGACCGAATTGTAAAATCATGTTTTTCCTACTGATGCAGCTGAAGTTTAACTTTGTGTATACGTAGTCTCTGAAAAGATTTCTAAATACATTTGCATATTCCACATTAAAAAAGATTTGATGCTTACACAACAATGATTGACACTTGTTTGTGCATATCCTTATAATATGGATACATTTATAGTGAAATTAGATCCACGTTTTCAGCCCGTAACATTATTTTTTCTTTTCAACCTAGTGGTTTCAGGCATATTGATAAAATGCTGTTTATTATTTGGGGTTACTTGGCAGGTCATACGTTTTGTCTGGGACAGATATTCCAAGTTTGTGGGACTTTTTTTTAATAATTTGACACAGTTACTAACAAACGTCTAAGTGTAACACGCATTAGAAAGCCTCCCATGATCAAATAAGAGGTCAGACATGTTGTTCCAAGGTCAAATAGAGTGAATAAAACTTCCTTATGCATTGCCTGAATAAAGTTTTATTGAGCATACTTGTGAACAATTTTTACTAGGCTCAGTGTCATCTTGCCAAAAAAGATGGGGGGGGGGGGT
>VMBQ01003590.1:58530-92226 GCA_007657795.1 Dreissena rostriformis | reverse complement strand
GCCATAACTATGTCATTTATTGTCAGATTTTTAAATCATTTGGCACATTTGTTCACCATCATTGGACGGTGTGTCGCCCGAAAGAATTACGTCAATATCTCCAAGGTCAAGGTCACACTTTGAGTTCAAAGGTCAAAAATGGCCATAAATGAGCTTGTCTGGGCCATAACTATGTCATTCATTGTCAGATTTTAAAATCATTTGGCACATTTGTTCACAATCATTGGACGGTGTGTCGCCCGAAAGAATTACGTCAATATATTTAAGGTCAAGGTCACACTTTGAGTTCAAAGGTCATAAAATCATTTTGCACATTTGTTCACCATCAATGTACGGTGTGTCGCGCGAAAGAATTACGTAGATATCTCCAAGGTCAAGGTCGCCACAACTAAAAATAGATTTATTTTGAAACAAGGGGGGAAATTGTGATGAACAATCAGTAGCAATTCACATTTTGAGTTGCAGTTGTCTCCCTTTATCATACTTTTTTATTGAAAACCTGGTTTGTGACAATTTTGTCCCTTGTTCACTAATACATTCATGATTCACGTGTATTGCGATATTATGAAATACATCAGTAAAAAATGAAGACCTTTTATTCCGATCCATCGTATCGATGTATGGAAGATCTGTCTGGTGGATAAGTCATGTTATCATACCACTAAATTGATATCTGCCAATAAAACGATGCGTGATATATTTGTTTTATTTCACGTCAACAGGAAGTTGTTATATCCGTCAATGTTTGGGGATAGGCCATATTTCTCGGATTCAAATATAAAGACATCAAATTTCGGTAAAACATAATCAGATTCAACAAAACAAATACTTTGATGAAATATCTTTTAGACACAAAAAGCAACAAAAACAGCAAACAAAACCATTTTACAAATATGAAGCGAAAGTGCTCATGACGTCATTATTAACACGCCAAACGTCAAAAATCTTATTCGTTCCCGCTTAAAATGCAGCGTCTTAGTGATTATATTCTATTATTTCTTTTGAAATGGGGACGCAGAGGTATACTAAACAGAAAAATAGGTTACAGCCTGGTCGTTATGTAATATATCAGACTCGGAAAGCCTCGCTTTATGTTAGTCCTCTCCTGATATATTACAAAACGAGCAGACAGTAACCTGTTATTCTCGAATACGAATGTTTTTTTTTCCTATGCGAACATGCACTTGATACAATAATAGTATAAACATTTACAAATATAATTATACAACGAAACTGCCTCAGTCAGCAAACGTGCAATTTAATTAAAGACCGTTCACTCACATTTGTCTACATCCCGTTTGAATTTTATATATTCGTTTGGAACGTTTATCGGCGGCATTCTTTTTTGCTTTATATTTTTCCACAAAACCAAATGTACTGAAATTTGTTTGTATCCGACTTAAACTGTATTTGTATGTTAAATACATAATCAAACTAGTTTTATTTTTATTAGACTTTTTTGCTGTGTCGTTTTCATTACGACAATAAATGTTAATACAAGTACATCACATGGAAACGTGTATTCCATATGATTGATATATGCCCCCCCCCAGTGATTTTTTTTGCCGTGATAAATATTTCATATCCACTTTTTAAGTACCGGTACGTTTGGATAATACGTTATTTCAAATATACATATTAAAACCACTAGAAACACGTTGAATCACTGAAACTATAAAATCATACCTTATCCCAATCCGTTCGGCGAAACAAATCCATTACGTTTTGCAAATCTCCGATTAATTGCTCCAATGGGTGTGAATATTGCGTGCAACGATAAGAAATCGTAATGACGCAGAATTTGATTGATTTCAGTCCTTACGATTAAGCGTAAAAATGTGCATGTCAAAATAAATGCTGAGCCAAATGGTATGGCCTATGATTTTTGATCAAATGCGGTAATCTTAGTGACAAAAACACATAAGACATTTATTTGTGTTTTAACAGGATTTTTTTTTAACCGAATGTAGTTGCTGGATTCAAATGAAATATAAGAAAGGTCATGAATTTATGTGGATTTTATACAACATAATAGGAAAACATAAAATTTCACTGATAAAAAAAGGTTATTATTTAATCTCGTTCATAATTTTAATGAAGAATAACATTTATAATGAGCATACTTGTGTGAGTTTGTAATCGTGCATGCAAATGTCAAATGCGCGAGAATGATCCTCTAACCTTAAGATAATTTGTTAGTTTATTATTATTATCATTAAAACGCGGAGCTCTCCCCTGTATTTGTTCAATATGGGCAAACTGTGATAGATCTCAAGAATATGGTAATTGAGAAAAAGACAGACAAATATGCGCCTTGGCCGAGCAAAGACATTATAACATAATGGCAATGTCACACTGAGACGCTGTAATCAATTGTTCGGCGACTGTATATGCCTAGGGAATCATGCTGTGCGCAACAGTGTACATTGGAAAAGGGATACAAAGGCTAATATTTGAAAACATAAGCCATATATAATCTATAATATAAATGAAACATTTATATTATATACTTTGACCCCACTGCAATTGTTAGACTTTCCTGTTTGCATGTTTTATATTACTTTATAATTATGACTGATGGCAAATGTCAAAGACTGGGTATTGCCCTAAAGCATTTCATTTTGAATGCAATGCGTGCTATACTTTTTGGAACAAGAATCTCAAATTATGAATACGAAATATTGCAAATGTCTTAGTCTGGTGAACCCAAATACATCTTCCGGATAAATTGATTAGTCCCAGAAAACATTATTCAAATTCCACTAAGAACGGATTTAAAGTTCAACTGATTGCGACTAATTGCGATGTGATAACGTTTCTCATTTCCGAGTCTTCGCTGCTTCCGCAACGAATGGTCGATGGTGAAAATTGACGAGATTAAAGGAAATGAAACGAATGAATTTCCATCCGACTAAGGATGACAAAGACAAAGACAGCACATATTATTTTATTTTATATCACTTAAATAAAAATCGTACACTATTGTTAGTTTGTCTAGGAAAATATATTTGCCGTATGTATTTCACGTATAAACATATTAACATGATCAATAAACGTTTGTGAATTATGTTCGAGATATATTGTAAGCAAATGAGTTGTTCCTTCGATGGGCGTTTCATGAAATACTTTTTTGTATCATTACCGAATACTGACCATTCACTTGTCTTATGGTAAACACTGGCATATTCGAATACGTATATCTTTACGATGTAAAGGGCATTGTATATTACATTAACCAGTACAACTTTTCATTACATTACGCAATCATGTCCATGCAAATACAATGTCAACAACAGCTTTAAGTGAATCCTACATACTTGTTCTCTTCTACATTCTTCAAACAACTCGATGAAATAAATAAAAATCGCAGTCAATGAAAATAATTGGTTAATACTTTGTACATAATACCGTATTTAGCTGAAAAAGTAGCAGTTGTTTTAACAAACCATAAAGTCAATAATAAATAGGTATGTAACTTATATAATAAAAACACATTTTGAAGACAAAGAAGCAATCTTACCTTAATGCCATTACTGTCGGTGTTTGGTAAACACTTTTACGACCTGTTCAATGTAATAAACTCATGTAATGCGAAAACAGGTCTTGGGTGTAAAGGATGGTTTGATAAAATAATAGTCATCAGATTGGGCGCGAAGTGCGTTTTATTGTGCTTTGTCTCATGTGTGCGGTTTGCTGTTTTGGGCATTTTACGTGGTTGTTCCGTTTCCTGTTCATCGAAATCGTTAATGTTCGGATTCGGTGCCAGTCTCGTAAATGCGTTTTTGGTGCATCAAACTGAAGTTTGTTTCACATAAAGACTCAAACAATTATACATTTATGTTTCGGAAAGTCTGTTGTAATAACTTGACTGGTTACATTTTGATGGGTTGTTTGACTGCTTTAAACAGAAGTAATGTTCTAAGATCTGCAATCTAAATCCCTGTCTATTTATGACAATGGTGTCTGATTGAGCAAGTGTTGTCACCGGCGTATGAATGAGCAATTCGGGTCATTGGTTGCCCATCGTACCAACATTATCAACTGTACAAATAGTGCTGGTTTCAGAAAACTGTTCAATCTCATATATATATAAATATTATGTTCAATAATAAATATATGTTATACGTAATATTAATTTTGGTTTAACTTATTAATACCCAATTTAGATGCATCGGGCCAGATATTAATCGAATTTTAGAAATTTTGTCATTTTTGTCAATATACAAGTGCAATATGTCAAATTTGAACATTATATACAGAGGAAAATTGTGTAAACAATAAAATGTCCTAGTCAAACGAGTAATTAAATAATGGACCCTTATTTGTCTTCATCGAAGAGACCCTATATTTTACTGCAAACAAAGAAAACAATACAATGCAAATCCTCAGGTATCTTACGTGTCTGTAAACAAACAAACACGACATTAATGTAAGTCCAGTATTGTATTCTGCATTGAAATCGAGACAAATTTGTACAGCAAACTACGTAAAGTAAGTTTTGCGAATTTGTGCCCGTCCATAGTGTCTACAAGTTATATATACCTGTTAGCATTGTATATTAAGACAAAATTATCCGTCCCTATAATATTTCGTGAGTAAACATCTTATATTATTATGCAATTTGTAAAAAACAAAGCCGAAATGTCTGGATTAACAATTCTATGTAATTGAAGGACAGTCTTACGGAACGTATATTGGAGTTCCCGCTTGTAAATAATACGAATACTTATTTAGCCATCATCGCGACAAGCCAATGTGCTATGTACATTTTAATATCCATTTTGTTATCTCAAATCTAGCCGTGACTTCTCAAATATTACAATATTCTAGAGACAAAATTAATATTAAAACGTGAAAAATAAAATAACAGTTGTGGTTTTTAAACTTTATGGTTTATACAATATGTCAATGCGTGGCATTATAATTTTATGCTCGGGCACAGTTTCATTGCTTTGCAAAAAGTGATATAAGGCTTTCAGTGGTTCTCATTATTGCAAACACTTTTTCGCATCAAATGTGAGCAGCATTTGATTGCAATCCTGACAAAATGTGCACATTTTGAAAGCGAAAATAAAGCATTATGATGAACGAAATACTAACGGTTACTTAGGATCATTTGATCTCCTATCGAACGTGTTTCATCATAATAAAATAAACCAAAGAAAAAGGTTTAATGTTTATCACACGGATCGCGTTGATAATAATAATCCTTATTTGTGGTAATTTTTGTCATCGCTGAAAGAATGAAATATAAATATCCTGTCAATTTTAGGGACTGTTATTCATTATACTGCACTGAAATCGCTGGAACAAGCAACTGAAGTTGCTTGATTTGTTGTTAGTTTGTCTTTACGTTTATGTTGATTTAATACATTACATTAAATCGTACCGTTTCTTTAATTCATTCTTAAACACAATTTAAAAAAAATAAAAAAATAACATGTAATACATTTATAATGTACGCAGTTATTTGATTTTGTTATCGCGCATTCAACATGCATATTCAAACTGTGCGAGAAGGAACCTTTAACCTGAAGTGTATTAGATCATTTCTATTGTCATACCTAAAACGCGGGGTTCTCGATTATGATTATATTTATTCAGTATTGGTAAACCGCGGGTGTCCTCGAGGATATGCAAATTTCGAATAACACATACACAAATGCCCATGATAGTATTACACAATGCCCCACGAAGACGCTATAATCAAATGTTTGTCGAACTGTTGCCAGGAATACATGATGTGAGCAACAGTATATTGGAATAAGGATGCAAATGCTAGGAATGAAGAATAAAAGCCATACACAGCTATCAAGTTGCATCTTTATGAGATATATTTTTATAAAAATAATGTTTTTTTCCTGTTTTGAATGCAAGTGTACACTTTCCAATATAAACCAGAACGTTACATACACAACACGTGAACAAGCACGCAATACAAATGGGATGAAATGGGATTACCATATTAGAACGGTCTGTGCAAAGCAGTTGACGGATTGAACCTCACTCTATAAAAAAATATCCGTACTCCGGCTACATGTTTAAATAAATATATTGGTGTCGTAAAATAAATGTCGTAAAATAAAAAACGTTGAAAACGTTTTAGAAAAATGGAAATATTCATATATTTAAGTTATTTATTGTAATATTTATATTTGCCATTTGTGCTGCTTTCAGCAGAGTAAATAAAAAGATAATGCACATAACGTTTTATGTATTTGAGCTTTGATTGGACCTTTAATGAACCATATTTCAGTCAGCCTTGGCAGCCTTATTTCAAACGTATACAGAAAGATACTTTATCCCTTTGCATGCTGGGAAATTTGTCGTCTGCTAAAATGTTTTCTGCTAAATTTCTAAAATTTGCATTTTCTTCGATTTTTTTTTTTCAAAAAATACTGTCAGAATAGCAAACAGTTTGAATCCTGATGAGACGCTACGTTCTGTGGCGTCTCATCTGGATCCAAACTGTTTGCAAAGGCCTTCAAAATCCGGTTCCAGCGCTCAAAGGGTTATACATTGGGCTTCTAGTGTTGTTGTGTAATTGCTATGTTGCAATAAGAGACAGTTTAACGAATCATACAGGAAATACAATTATGCACACAGTTGCATCGAGCTTAAATATCACGATGATGACACTTATGAAACATCGTCCACGCTCGTGTTGAAAATGAAACGAGTACAGATATATAATTCGGCGCCACTTCATGATTTATAATCCATAGTGTGCTGTACATTACTTTCTACTTACATTATAAGCGATTGTCAGCGATTGGTTATTGCCCACACAATTAAAGTTCTATCTTCAACACTGTCGAAACTGTATTTAGTGCCCTTAAAAGCTGTAAATTGGAATATTGTATTAGTTTAAATGTCGTCTCCGGATAAAATAAAATTCATCATCCGAGATAATGGATTTCTCCTAAAAGATATTAGTTAAAACTCCACTGATATTGGATTTGCAATTCAGTTAACTACGACAAATTAAGCCACGATTAGGTATCAGCTTTACTGAGTCTGCGGTGAATTTTCAATGAATGATTGATTTGTAATTGGAGAGATTAAACGACACGAATTAAAAAGAATTACATTTCGACAAATAAATAGCTTTGTCTGGATAGTGCGACGTTTTTGGCAAACGCGTTCGTCTGAAGTGTCTCATTGTAAATATCGTAGGAAGTATAGAAGACATAATATTGTTTCGGACTATTGCAAAATGTTCGTTAACTTTGAAATACTCCGACATGTCTAATACAATATGTGATACCGTAAATATAGTAACGACAAAGAAGATATACAAATCGCTCATTATTAGCATAAGGTACTCGGTAAAGCGAGAAGTGTATACATATTACATGATGGTTAAACGAGAAAACTGAACACCAAACTGCATCGATGGTTGTTTATGACAATTTCCTCTTTTCCAGTTCCTTAACTATACAATACCTTTCCAAACATTTTTTAACATGATGTCCCATTTAATGATGACACATATTTTTGTCTGACATTATGGTATTATTTTAATAGAAAGTGTAAACTAAATAATCTGAAGCGTATTGCAGTACATCCATCATCTGCCTTCCGAATTTGTGATTTTACAGGAATCAAAAAAATATTGCTATCTTAAAACATCGTGTTTTACTAAAGAGAAGACTCTCAGTAAAACAACCCAAATAACTGTTATTGTTATCATTAACACAACACAACAAGATATAACGCTACAGCGTGTAAGTAAATTGCGTCGTGGTTTGTTCGTTTTATATATAATAGTTTTCATATCGTATGGTTCTTCTGCTGCTTGTGTTATGCCAAAATATATATAATTAAGACAGAGAGCGAAATAATTCTGAGCTTAACATTGCAAAACTACAATTCTTCAAAATAACCGATAGTTGCCTATTATAACGCGTTTTCTAAAAGCATGTACTTACACTGCAAAGATACGATGTGATATGTCGTTCTGTCGTATTGAAACAAGTATTTTGTTTACTAAAATCATAAAAGCATGAACATACATATTTGTTCGATTTTATTTAGCACAAATGTGTGTACACTCGTTTGATATTGCTTTATTTAGATGCATCACAATGAAATGCAAATTGGAGATGGTTTAACTAAATATGTTCTGCAGCATTACATTTCTAAAATACAACGCAATTAATTGAATCAAACTTTACTTTTACAAGAGTTTTGTAATAGCAAAGAAGCATTGACGTTGTGAAAGTAGTGTATGATAATTAACCGATTTTTCCGAACATATATTGCACGATATCAATATATTGGGATATGTCTTGCATAAATGTATTTTATCTGATATGTTGGTACTTTTATGTTGCATCACATTGACACTGATATAAAATGGGTTATATGTTCTAATTATTCGAGTACTTTAAATAAATTTAAAATTTAATTTTAAATCATTAAAAAATACTTGACCTGTCAGCCTTTGCTATTGCAGTTTTAACATTTTGGAGTTCGAATGCAACAAGGACAATTAAAAGAATATACGTTTACCCTCAAATTTAACGCAAATTAAGAAACCATAATGAAGCTTAAGTGCGCTACGTGGTGCATAATTATTTGTGTATCTAGAATCTGCTAGAGTGTGTGTTTAAGCTCGGGCATTTTAATTAACAATCTCTTGAAATTTCCGGAAATATTAAAAAATATTAGGCTCCATCAATGATTTGTACGGGAATATACCACACTTATTTTCCGTGCTCCTTTCTTTCTCAATATAAAACAATCCACAGTTGTGATTAAATAATATTTTGACGCCTGTGATGGTTTTGCATGATTTACCATCAAATTATTTTTTCTAATATGAAGAGTAGCGATACTGACATTGCAATCGATTCGCAACAACTTTTGACCTGTTTTAACAATATAAAGCCTTCTGCGTTCACCTTGTACAAGAAAGCGCATTTATTAAAAAAAATACAAAAGAAATCCATTACCTGTCATTTCTGTCAATTCCTTTGGCGTAGGCATTACTTTGTAAATACTTATTGGCGTTACTGTAGGAGGACATTTTCGCTCTTCCCTTTCCATGACAAAACGTGCGGTTTCTTCATAAGGAACTGAATAGCGGAACTTTCCACATATCCTCGCTTTTGAAGACACCTCGAAAAACAGAATATGAAGCAGAAAAATCGACACAAACGAATGATAACAGTAAAGCCTTCTGTCTTCAATGCCCATTGCTTATATCCAAAAGTCAATCTTCTAGCCTTTACATGTTATGCTGACTGACTTTCTGCAAATGGTCTCGAATATTCCGATATAACTCGCGACAAACCAGAGTGTGGCATCCACAGTGTGGTATACAGAATGCCTTCGATATTTTGCAAGAGTGAGACGTTAAGCCTGTGCTTGCCAGAACGATTGAGCATCGACCATAAAGCATGGAATTCCCAGTGACAATTTCAGCAAATAAGGGCAACAGTATTGAACTCGCTGGATAATGTATAAATATACTGTCGCTATTCGGTATCGAAGCGCGCCAGAAAAGTACTTAACGTAATATGGTTGTTTTTAATTATGATATAAAAACATACACGGAATAAAGTAATTCCACAACGAACGCTACGAACACTACATTGACGTAGTGTCAACTATTTGTCACAATCTTATTTAAAAGTTGATTATTTCCGCATTAAGTCAAGATAATTAAATAATATATATTTGAAATTTTTCGACGCTTTTTAAAGACACTTATAACATATATACTTATTTAATTTACTATATGGCCAAGCGTATTTTCAGTATCGGATTTCCAGTACGCTCTTTCAAATTTATTTTTTTCAACATCATAAAAAATAAAATAACATCTTAGTAATGGATTGTTTCGCTTCAAATACGGTATGTGTTTCATTTACAAAAGGATTAAACATGTTCAGATAATTTGGTCCAATCCGCTTTATACGAACAAAAGCGAGATAGGTTTGAGCCGTGTCTTTGCTATTTATTTCGAAAAAACAACACCTTTCTCAATAGGACCAAATAGCTTCAACAGTAAAAAACAAACACTCAAACTAAAAACTACCCAACATGCTTGTTATAATATGATCAAAACATGTATGCAGATAATTTGTCAATTACATGTGTACACTATAGTGACATTTTCATTCATGTATTTTGCTGCAAACAACGATCATACTCGTTTTCGCAGGTACGACCTATTTTGTTGTCGTGCGCTCAATATTTTATTTACATTTCTGCTCAATTGCTGATGAGGAACACGTATTTTCAATAGAATAACATATTGAATGACATTCAAAAATGAAAAGTTTCAATCAAATTCTACATCGAATTAAAAGGTCAATTCTTACTGGGAACAATCTGCAACGTGTCTCTAAAATGAAATTCGAATAGCATATAACGTAACTATTTCCAGCAAGACGTGTGGCAGTCATTAAATTAAATAAAAGCTCATTTCAGTTAAAATATAACTGACATGCGGTTATTTTACTTTACAAGATAGGTCTTAAGTTCGGCCAAGTCATCGTTGCTGGTGGTAATCGATAGTTAATTCCAAAATATCCTGATTCTAAATAAAGTGTTCTTGTATTGTGTTGTAGGTGACACTGTACATAGCATTGCATAAAATACATAGAGTAGTTACTGTCAGCTTTAACACCATTAGGTCCATTGATTTATGTTTTGCAATAGAATATATCTCTTTTTATGGGATATGTGTTCATGGGCACGATCAAGAAAAGATCTCAAATAATTAACAATTTTCCACAATGCCTCTAAAAAATAGTGTTATGATAGAACATATTCCGTATGGCAAAGTTCTTATCACACTAAATTGGCTGCATCGGCAGCGTGCGTTTGCCAATATTGTGGCTAAACTTAGGAACTCGAAATTCAATACATGTGATATTGAGTCATATAGTGGAGTAGTTTTATTTTAAACTGTTCTTCAATGAGGAACCGATTGTCTGCACATATATCGCATGAGAAATGCGAGTCCTACTTCGCCTTATTCAAAATTTTATACAATTTACAACCGGCATGTCAGTTTGCGCTCCATCATATTTTGGTTCTGATGTTTTCGACATAACATAATTGNCCAACAGTCAATCTTCTAGCCTTTACATGTTATGCTGACTGACTTTCTGCAAATGGTCTCGAATATTCCGATATAACTCGCGACAAACCAGAGTGTGGCATCCAAAGTGTGGTATACAGAATGCCTTCGATATTTTGCAAGAGTGAGACGTTAAGCCTGGGCTTGCCAGAGCGATTGAGCATCGGCCATAAAGCATGGAATTCCCAGTGACAATTTCAGCAACTAAGGGCAACAGTATTGAACTCGCTGGATAATTTATAAATATACTGTCGCTATTCGGTATCGAAGCGCGCCCGAAAAGTACTTAACGTAATATGGTTGTTTTTAATTATGATATAAAAACATACACGGAATAATGAAAGTCCACAACGAACGCTACGAACACTACATTGACATAGTGTCAACTATTTGTCACAATCGTATTTAAAAGTTGATTATTTCACCATTAAGTCAAGATAATTAAATAATATATATTTGACAATTTTCGACGCTTTTTAAAGTTACTTATAACATATATACTTATTTAATTGACTATATGGCCAATCGTATTTAAAATATCGGATTTCCAGTAAGCTCTTTCAATTTTTTTTTTCAAAACCATAAAAAATAAAATAACATCTAAGTAATGGATTGTTTCGCTTCAAATATGGTATGTGTTGCAATTACACACGGTTTTAACATGTTCAGATAATTTGGTTCAAGCCGATTTATACAAACATAAGCGAAATAAGTTTGAGCCGTGTCTTTGCTATTTATTTCGAAACAAAATCAACACTCTTCTCAATAGGACCTAATAGCTTCAACAGTTAAAAAAAAAAACAATCAAACTAAAAAATACCCAACATGCTTGTTATAATATGATCAAAACATGTATGCAGATAATTATTCAATTACATGTGTACACTATCGTGACATTTTCATTCATGTATTTTGCTGCAAACAATGATCATAATCGTTTTCGTAGGTACGACCTATTTTGATGTCGTGCGCTCAATATTTTATTTACATTTCTGCTAAATTGCTGATGTGGAACCCGTATTTTCAATTGAATGACATCTTGAATGACATCCAAAAATGAAAGGTTTCAATCAAATTCTACATCGAATCAAAAGTTCAATTCTTACTGGGAACAATCTGCAACGTGTCTCTAAAATGAAATTCGAATAGCATATAACGTAACTATTTCCAGCAATATGAAGAAGTGAAACTCCAGAAGCTGCAGCAGTATTGCAGTTTTATCATACACACCTCTGTGGTCCTTTATTTATGGCAAGGAACCAATTGCCAAAACGGTACAGTACGGCACAAAACGAAACAACATATACACATAGTAGAATAAAGCTGGGGTCACCGCCTTGGAACGGTCAATGCTAAGCATTGGGGGTTTAAACCAGTTAATGAGCGATCAACCTCACACTTGGCCCAGCAATATTCATGATACATATAAGTGTAAATAAAATTTAACCTCATAGCATTGCAATTCAAATTAAACAGTAAGACGTGTGGCAGTCATTAAATTAAATAAAAGCTCATTTCAGTTAAAATATAACTGACATGCGGTTATTTTAATTTACAAGATAGGTCTTAAGTTCGGCAAAGACATCGTTGCTGGTGGTAATCGATAGTTAATTCCAAAATATCCTGATTCTAAATAAAGTGTTCTAGTATTGTGTTGTAGGTGACACTGTACAAAGCATTGCATAAAATACATAGTGTAGTTACTGTCAGCTTTAACACCATTAGGTCCATTGATTTATGTTTTGTAATAGAATATATTTCTTTTTATGTGATATGTGTTCATGGGCACGATCAAGAAAAGATCTCAAATAATAAACAATTTTCCTCAATGCCTCTAAAAATAGTTTTATGATAGAACATATTCCGTAAAGTTGCTTTTGCCAATATTGTGGCTAAACTTAGAACTCGAAATTCAATACATGTGACATTGAGTCATATAGTGGAGTAGTTTTATTCTAAACTGTTCTTCAATGAGGAACAGATTGTCTGCAAATAAATCGCATGAGAAATGCGAGTCCTACTTCGCCTTATTCAAAATTTTATACAATTTACAACCAGCATGTCAATTTGCGCTCCATCATATTTTGGTTCTGATGTTTTCGACATAACATAATTGTTAAACCCCTTTTTAGAAACAAAACCATTTTAACGTGTAAACCATAAGATCTCAAAACGACAAGTCGGATTCGTTTATACGAGGAAACACTTTTTTAAACAAATTGTTTTACATCCTCTGGAACCTTTTTGATTTTGAAACATATATATTTGTTGCTTCGATAATGTGTAGGTGTGTTTGTATATTACGTTCTGTCCCGCTCTATAAGTCTAACAATCTTTGACCGATGTTTGCTAGTCCTTTGAGCATTTGTATCTCGCACAATTTGCTCAAAACCAGCAGATCATTCTAGGCACGGAAACATAATTTTATGTTAAGGGGCAAACTATTTCAACATTACCAACAGCTCAAATGCTCAACACATGTACTAGGATGAAATTGACACCAACTCAATTATTATTGTATCTTTTAAAGGGACTTGTTTACAGATTTTGGCATGTTTGGAAGTTTGTCATTTAATGCTTTAAACTGATCAATTTAAACATCGGAACTAAATAGCTCCAGTATAAAACAAAAAGAAAAAGTAAAGAAAGAATAAAAGAAATCCACCCTGGGACTCGAAACACTTACCATTGGAGTGAAAGTCTAGTAATCCTTGTGATGTCAAAAATTATCACGATAACAACATAACTCTCCAAATTATTCCATCGTTTCGGGTTTGTAAGGCTTTATAATTTTCGGGTTTTAAAATCGTCAAAAGATGCATATAAAAGATATTTTAGAGCATGTTAATGTTCAGTATTACTGTTTCCTCGAAGATATCATAATTACATCAAAAATTTGCAGATCTGAAACAATTGTTTTTAATTTTGTCCATTTACTAAAAAGTAAACAAGTCCCTTTTATAACAAAAGGGTGGTACAGAAATAAAAGGAAGTTTCCGAAAGTGACGTTCTTCAGCAAAATATGTTTTTTTTACAAACTTACTGTCAATATTCACCACAAATCTTTGCCGTCAATATCTAAATAATATGTTGTCAAAACTGTTTTTGTAACTGTTTTATATTTTATCTTATCTGCATCTCGTATGATAAAATTTACTATCAATAATGTTATCCATGGATATCACCGTTATATATTAATTCAAAAATACTATAAATACATGTAATGCAATTTCAATAAAGAAGGGCTAAATACCAAAAGCAGGTAGATGTATATAGTCAGATACATACCAATATTATAATACAATATGACGCTAAAATTGTATTCATTGACAATAAAATGTTACCATCCTCTTACTTCATTCTTCCTGAATTTGTTCTACATATAAATTGCTAAGCTCGCATTTCATCCTATCTTATTTCACTCGAAAAAATTGCGAGATTAATGGATCTAGTCTAGCTGCCTTAAGGTAATTGAATCATGGAGGCTATTCAGCGAAGAAATGTAGGGGCATGCTTAATTGGTTCAGACACACTTCTACGATGTACTTTTTGCTAGTAATTTACAGTGTGTCTAATATTAATCTTCGCAGATATTGGATATTCCATAAAAGGGATCTTCGCACGCATTGTTTATGTTTTTCACCACGTTACATGTATTTGATTTTGCATTTTTACTATTTCTGTAGTTTTTGTAATTAAACAAAATGTGAGGACTGATTTTCAACTTTAGTTTAAGTTCGAAATATAAATTGACTATTTTAAAAACCAATATCATGGAATTTTTATCTGTGATAGACATATATGAGTTGTGACAAACTGATTTAAAGTGTTAAGTCTCTGCTATATGCATTTTAATGTGTCTGTGTGTGCGTATTTGTATCGTAAATACTATCCGTAAATGGCAACACATTTTAACAAAAAAGTGTCTTTTATCATTTGTCTCTGGGGAGTAGTAATTTCATTGCTGTGAAATCTCCTCGTACATATAGATATATCGGATTAGTGTCTTCCCAAGTGGTGTTTGCTTTCGAGCCACAACTGTGAAATACGTGGTTTCTTTTACTGACAAATACGTTTTATATTTTTGTATAGGTTTTGTCAAGGTTTTCTGGATTTGTTGAGCTGTTATATCGGGAGGTGTGGAATCATATCGAAGATATATTTTGTAATGTATTATCGGTGAATAATATTTCGTTTGAAGTTAAAACATAACTTTGTACCATAACTTTGTACCAAAGTGATACAAAAAATAGACACAACTTGCAGTGTTTGATAAACAGGAATACATTCTATTCGGTTTATAATGTACCGTTTATATTTCGTACTATAACCATATATGTAGGATACAAATTATGTTGAATGTATATGACAATCATATTGTTAATATTAGTTCGTTGTGATATCAAATAACGATATACGTTTGTGTCTGTGTCTTAATTATTATGTATTGTTTTAACCGTAAAGTCTCAATTGTGTTCAGCACATGCATAAATAAAGTTTTGTGTATTTGTCACAGACATCGTAACTACATATACCGTATTGAAGCCGCTTTTTTTAATACAAAGTTGGAAACCAAAGCCCACTAAATTTGTGCTTCCGAACCAAATGTATTCTTTGGAACATGTATTTTTTTTTAAAGAATTATGTAATATTGTTTAAACTGTATTTTGATAACCTCATTAAACGTAAACACAAAACGATTTCATGGTAAAATTACTAATTAATATTTTAATAAATATACAAATATTATGCTATTGTGCCATATTATTTTCGGTAATAATTATTTTTGAACACTTTGCCGGGAATTTCAAAAGCCATGACATCACTGTCAAGAAAACATGTTATCATGTGTTCTTATAAACCAATGAATAAAGTTTGACTTTGGTAACCAATTGCATTTCTGACATTTATTGGGTTTATAGTTTTTATTTTTATAAAGATGATAATAATACATGAACACTTTTCTTATGAATGTCTTTACCTTCAACATATTGTTCGAAATGAAAACATTTATTTTATTCTTTTGTATAAAACTTTCCTGTTCATAAATATTCATTATGTGAAATGACCAATACCATTTCATTAAGGATCATGATGTCTTTGACTGCTATATTTCAGTAATGTTTTCGTCCTAACATTCTGTTTGTAGGTAATTGCTTGTTTACCGCCAGAGTTTGAAGAACACTTTTACGACCTCCTCAAGGTCATAACCGGATCTAAAGCAACAACATGTCTTTTTTTGCTGTTGTCTGTATTAAAAAGGTATGTTTTAAACATTATACTATTCAAAATTGACGCAAAATGCTATTATTGTTCCTTGTTTATTTTTTTTACCTTGCTTGATTTGAGTCTGACACCTTAGCGCCTGGATATGATATGCCTGGATATGATAGTTATTATGTTTCCAGTTCTGAAACTGTTTTACACATGATTCGGTGCCAGTTGCGGACAGGCGTTTCGTAATGCAACAGACTGAAAATTTCCGCACATCAACCACACACACTAATATGATATTTCGGGAACACTGTTGGAATTTTGTAATTGGTAACATGTTGAAGGCCGACGTGTTTGTTTGTAACACCAGAACTTATTTTAATGGTATATTTGACACCTTGACTGCCGACTGAGCTATGGTTTTTATATGTGATAATCAGTGAAAATAAGGTTTATGCTGAGTGACCCGAGGTTTAGATCGCTTATATACATATAATATTGACCTTTTTGCATGCATATAATACATTGTGCTGACGAACAAGAAATTCATTTCCGTATGAGTTTCATAACACATTTGTTTTAGCTATATACGTTTATAGTAGTATAAAGTAGTATTAAACATGTAATTGACGCAGTTGGCAGAGCGTCAGTCAGGAAAGCCTGACGTTCATTGCTTGCGTCTTATTTGTGTTTGATTGTTTGGTTCATTTTTTAAAAAATGATTTTGAATTGCAAACAAAAAAACACGAATCATGAAAACATGGTGGTAACTACATGTTGCTCGACGAATGACAATTTCCTATACCGCTGCTTCATTATAAAAAATATCAATTTCTGTATAAACTCGTGATTAAAAATAAATCGATAATCAACTTACATCATCATATATCATCTTCATATTATGTTATATGTTTCAGAAATGGATGACAAACCAAAATACCAAAACAAAAAAGGTACAATTCTTACAGAAATATTATACACGAATATAAATCATGAATAGTCCGGAAAAGTGCACTAGCAATTTAATTAAAGACCAATTACTCAATTTGTCTACATCAGACATCTTAGTGTTAGTACGAAACAACTTTCACACTGCAAAGACAATCAGGAAATACAGAACCATGTGTATAATTAGTGTCTGGCTAGATATTAAGAGACAATCATTTACGTAAATTATTGTATTTAGCATCTAAATCGAAACAAATTATGCAGCAGACAAGAGTTAATGTAATTGTAACTGAACAACAGATGATACTAAAATTTGCGTATATATGACACTCTCTTGTGTCTGCGATTCACACATGATCTTTCGAGTCATAATCCGACTGGATATCGCATGTATCATTTATCATGTCTATAGTAGAGTGTTATCCTTTTTATGTGTGGCACACTATTAACTGTTTATTTATTATTTTTGGGTAAATGCCTAATGTTATTATGAAGAGTGTTATCGCGAACCAATACGTCCTCAAATATATGAGTACCTAACTAACAATTTGCATTATATTTTAATACATAAAATCTAGAATTTGACATTATATGGGACAATTTCTTATGTAGCACTTGACACTCAAAGAGAATGTGTTTTCGTAGATACTATGTTACTTTATGAAAAGTGATGAAATATTGAAAATAATTGGAGAAATAATTCCCTTTTTTAATCACTAGCCGGACTTTTAGAACAACTTGTTTTTTTATCAGATTTATATAAGGTTATGAATACTGGAATGCCTTGTCATCATTCTTCATAGTGAATTATAAAAACGAAGTTAATATAAATAGCAGTAAATTGTAATAGTACGCTGTTGCTCACAAAGGATAATTGTATCGAAGAATAAATTCGAAACAATTATATTGTATTCGCCGCCATTACAGTCTTTGACCTAATTATCGACTTAAACAATTTAACCTTTGGTGCCATTGACTGTATTTATTTAAACTGGTGGTCAAAACGAAGTTCATTTTACAATAATACAGATACCAAGGTCTCAATAGTTTCAGGGGGATACTTTCTGAAGTTTGAGGAACATCATATATCCCTACTGTATTATGCGCAATTCCTTTAAATTTACATTGCTTAAGGGTTAGGAAATGGTTCGAAGAATGGTCGGCACAACATATTTTAACCCGTCACACGGTTGTACATAGTGGTCCTTCTGTGGGGTGTTGTAACAACACTATATCTTGACAACCGGGTTAGGCGGAACTGCTTAACGCTTAGACACCGTTACAATTGGCATAACCGTTTCCTTTTACATTTACGAAGGTATGTGTTCTCCCCTTAACACTCAGACTATATGCTTTTAAACCAATGTGTGTCTCCAAAAGATGCAATAGGTAATGACCTTAAAAAAATTACGCGACATACAAACTTTCAATGTTTATTAGAAGGTTTACTGGTTAGGGCTCTTATAGTTTCAGGTTTCTTGGGGCGACCATCACCACCTGTCCTTTAAAGTTTGAAGGTTCATTAGTAGGTGTTGATTTTTCCGTATTTGCGGCAATCATACACCATGTGATATGTTGTGAATGAACCAGCATTATATATCAAGTGAAAAGGAACGCTTTTATCCAAAATAAATATGAGTACTTACAATTTATTTAGTGATTTAATATTTACATTGACAACATGTTTTTTTCAACGCATTTGTAAGTGTACTTGGCATGTCGATGAACAACGCTGTGCCATTTGTAATGCCATCAATTATTGCTTATTATTTAATTAAGAAGAATGGTCATTGATGTAAATATGCACACAATGTGTTCGATATCCTTGCTTTTAAAATGTATGATTAATGCAATATTCCAATGTGTTTAAATCACATACAGCGACACAGTTCCATAGTTTTGCAAAGAGTGATTTATGGGTTTAAGTATTTCGTGCGAACTCGAAATGACTCCCAATGTGTCTGAGTGTTTCGTGCGAACACGATGCCATCAAACTGGCGCATCATTTGATTGATTACAGTCGTTACGAAATTGTGCATGCATGCATTAAAACCCATCTGAAAAATGATTGAGCACCGGCTAATGCTATGTTCCATATATCACGATTGGCGCACGATTCAAGATACCATCGTGACATATATGGCAACAACAATCGCATCATATCGTAAGGGAGCACATTGCTTCTTGATAAACGTATGTCAACGTACCGCCTCGTGAACGAACGTACTTATTCGGTATGGTCTAGATAATCGTGTCTGATCAAGGCCAAATCGAAGACTAGTTCGCAAATTTCCCGACAGCCCGTATGTAACCGAATCTGTTTTTGAAATCAGACTGTACTAAATCTTGGTATCTGTTATTGTAAAATCGTGACAAGGATGCAACCAAGTGTAAAACAGAGTATAATTACACGTATCAGACACGTGTGACATACATCGTATCTAAGTCTTCTAAGCCTTTATTTGCAGAGAAAGACCACGATCAGTAAAGAATGACCAATTGTCGAGGTCGTGGAGGATCGTACGACAATGGCAATCAGCATAATGGTTGTGTTCTCTTATCGCACGCGATTTAATGAAATATCAAAAACAAAAACGCGAAGAAAAGACGCGAAGAAATTGTTTTTGATATAGCAAAACTCTATAACTTTTTACGGAGTCTGATCTTGCAAGCTTTGCACCTGACCTGTAATTGTAAAATCGTGAACAGGATCTAACCAAGTGTAGATCAGAGTATCATGACACGTATCGGACACGTGTGAAGTATCTAAGTCTTCTCAGTCTTAATTCGCCGAGAAAGACCACTATTAGTAAAGTATGACCAATTGTCGAGATCGTGGAGGATCGCACGACAGAGGCAATCAGCATAGTGGTTGTGGTCTTTTATCGCACGCGCTTTAATGAAATATCAAAAACAATCACGCGAAGAAAACACGCGAAGAAATTGTTTTTGTTATATGAAAATTGGATTTTGCGTCATTCAATGCAAAGCATGAGGGATTTAAACATTGTTTTGATGTCTCATCGAAATCTCAGTTTACATCAGAATGAATTACAAACCAAACGCTTGTCTAAAAGGAGCTCAATCGAATGACCCTATGCAGACAGAAAATGAAAACACGTATTGCTTTAGTTGCAATGTCGTAATTACAGACCATACAACAGATCTTACTGGAGTAGGAATCATGCACACTGCTTCCTTGCGCTTAACAAAAAAAAATACCATTATTAAACATCTTCCATGTTCTTTGTAACACTGTTAAAGATGAGTATTCAATAAAATAAATTAAACAACTATATAAACGTATTGCCACCCATTTTGTATTCTCTCGTGCATGTATGCTTCAAATAGCGTCAATGCTTTCGAAACTGTGTTTTGTGTTGTTAAACGCTAAAGGTTTTGAAATAGCATTAGTTCAAATGTCGTCTACGAATTACTACAATACAGTTACCCTAGTAATAGTAATTGCTATCTGCCAGAAACCATGAGTTAAATCTCCCTGATATTGGATCTACGGTTGATTGCGAAATCGTACGTCATAGTTACATATCAGTTTTACCAGGACGGTGAAACTGAAGAACTAAAAGAAAATCAAACGAGTTTCCATTCTACTAAAGATGTCAAAGTGTGATTGTATAATACAGCACTCATTATTTTGTTTCATTGATTTCAGAGAGTACAATTTGTTCCGTTTGTTTAAGGAAGGTAACCGTAATCATTCGAAGTATGAACATTGTTAACATACGCATGGGGATTCTTGTTGGGATTACGTTGAACGCAACGCATATAATGAAAATTAATATTATATTGTTTTTTTTTTGTTTTTTTAAAGAGTGTATAAGTTAAGGTCCATAATAAAACAATAAATCACTTAAATTAAATAAAAAAAACACGTGAAAATAACAACGGGGAAATTTGCATGTGGTGGTATGTTAAATACATAATCAAACTAGTTTTAGTTTATTAGACTCGGTTTGCTGTGTCGTTTTATTAAGACAATACATGTGCATACGAGTTCATAGGATGGAAACGTTTATTCCATAATATTGATATATGCCGCCAGTGATTATTTTTTTGCTTGAATACAAAATTCATATCCACGTTCTAAGTACGTTTCGAATATAAGTAATTTCAAATATACATATTAAATCCACTTGAATCACTTAAACTATATAGATGATATTTGTTGGATACGGTGGAATAGCGATTTTATTTCACGATTGATCATAGAAAATATATGTTTTCTATGATAACGAGTGAATTAAAATCAGTATTCCACCGAATCCAACCAAATTTTCCTTTAATTTTATACTTTTTTCACCGTTTATTTGCAATGTAAAAGAGTTTAATTGGATAATTTCGCTGGAATAATGACGCCATTTAGTAAAAACAATGATGCCATTTAACAGTACAACTGTTTGAAACAGTGGAATATCAGTTTTAATTCACTGATATTTCTCTATAAACCAGCGAAAAGCATAACATAACAAATCATACCATATTCCAATGCGTTCCGCGACACAAATCCATTATGTTTTGCAAAGCTCAGATTAATTGCTGCATATTGGTCTAAATATTGCGTGCTACGATAAGCAATCTTAATGACGCAGCAGTTGATGGAATTTAATAATTACGATTGAGATTAAATATATTGCATGCTAAAATAAAAGCTCAGCCAAATGGTAATCCTATGATTTGTTTTCGAACGGAGTTAATTTAAGTGAAACAAACACTAAGGACAATACTTTTGGGTTTATTAACAGGATTTATTAAACCGAATGTAGTTGCTGGATTCGGATGAAATATTAGAAAGGTCATGAATTTATATGAATTTTATACAACATAAAAGTAAAGCATTAAATTTAACCGTCTTAAAAGGTTTTAATTTAATCTCGTTCATAATTTTAATGAAGAATAACATGTATACTGAGCATACTTGTGAGAGTTTGTTATCGTGAATGCACATTTAAAATGCGCGAGAATGGTCCTCTAACCTTAAAGCCGACCGAGTTGATATTTCTCAAAACAATTTGGTTTTCTCAACTGACCAGAATTTATCAGTATTCGTCAGATACATTCTAAAGCTTAAGTCTTCCATACTGATTTTCGCAAAAATTGGTCCAAAAAATGCCAAAAGCATCAAAAATACGAAACCTAATCATGTACATAACGGAATCCTCAAGACTATTATTAACCTGTGACGTATGCACACTTTGGGTCACGTGAGCGCGAATTTCATGTAATTTCCATTGTGTACACACCGGTCATACTGACAATAACGTAGTGACGTCACCATCTATGTATAGAATGCGTGATTTCCACTTCTGCGCTTTTCAAAACAAAGAAGAACTACAAAATAACACGGTTTCTCCATGGCAAATGACGTTGTAAACAATGATGCAATGATCACGTGGTCTTACATGTGACCCGCGCTTGTTTAAATTTAGATCATTTCTGTCCATGGACAGAAACTGAAAAGCTCTATCTTTGTACTGAATTTGTGCATTTCTTGACCGATTTTGACCAATTTTTTTGCACATCTGACATGAATACCATCATTTTGACTCATAATCACTTTTTTGCGACACATAACAAAAATGGGAAATTTTCCAATATCAACTCGGCCGGCTTTAAGATAATTTGTTAGTTTACCGTTGTCATCTCTAAAACGCGGGGCTCTCCATTGTATGTGTTCAATATGGGAAAACCGTGATATATCTTACTTATATGGTAATTGAGAACAAGACAAATATGCGCCTTGGCAGAGCAAATGCATTATAACATAATGACAATGCCGAGCTGAGACGCTGAAATCAATTGTTCGGCGACTGCATATGCCTAGGGAAGTTTGCTGCGTGCAACAGTGTACAATAGAAAAAGGATACAAAGGCTAAGAATAGAACATAAGCCATATAAAATCTATTATATAAATGAAATGGCATTGTCAACGACTGGATATTGCCCTAAAGAATTTCATTCTTTTACCGATGTTTGCCAGTCCATTTGGGACTTGTATCTCGCACAATTAGCACTAAACCGGCGGATCAATCGAGGCACGGAAACATACTTTTCTGTTAAGGGGCAAACTATTTCAACATTACGAACCGCTCAAAAGCGCAACGCATGTACTAGCATGCACATTTCTCCAACCCATGTGCCATTGTACCATATTACATGCGAAATATTAGACTATAAATGAATAAAAGGAATTTAGCGGAAGTGACGTACTTCAACAAAATATGCTATTTACAAGCTTACTGTCTTATATCACTTGAAGAAATTGCGAGATAACTGGATCTAGTCTAGCATCCTGAAGGTAATTGAATCAAAGACGCTGTTCATCGAAGAAATGCAGGAGCATGCTTAATTGGTTCAGACACACGTCTACGATGTACTTTTTGCTAGATTCATGTTAAGAGCTAGAAACTTACAGTGCGCCTAATAATAATCTTCGCAGAAATTGGTTATTCCACAAAAGGGATCTACGCACGCACTGTTTATGTTTTTCACGTCCTAACATGTATTTGATTATGCAACTTTACTTTTTCTTCAGTTTTTGTAATTAAACGAAATGATTTTCACCTTTAGTTTATGTTCGAAATATAAATTGGCTATTTTAATAGCCAATATCATTGAATTATTTTCTTTTATAGACATTTATGAGTTGGGACGTACTCATTTAAAGTGGAAAGTCTTTGTAATACGCATTTTAATGCGTCTGTGTGTGCGTATTTGTATCGTAAATACTATCCGTAAATTGCAACAAATTACAAGAAAACGTATCTTTTGTCATTTTTCTCTGGGGAGCAGTAGTTTCTTTGCCGTGAAATCGTCTCGTACATAGAGATATATTGGATTAGTGTCTTCCCAAGTGGTGTTTGCTTTCGAGACACAAATGTGAAAGACGTGGTTTTGTTCATGACAAACACGTTTGAATTTTGTAATAGGTTTTCCTTTAAGTTTTCTTTATTTGTTGCGATGTTATTCCGAGCGTGTTAAAATCATAAATGTGTCATGAAAAATATATTTTCGTAATGTTTTATCGGTGATTAATATTTTGTTTGAAATTTGAACTTAGCACCAAAGTGATACAAAACATAGACACAACTTGTTTGATAAACATAAATACATGCTCTTCGGTTCATAATGTAACGTTTATATTTCGTATTTTAACCCTATATGTAGGATACACATTTTGGGAAATGTCTGTGACTAACATAATGATCTTACATGCGGTGGAATGATGCACACGGCTTCCTTGAGCTTAACAAAAATAATGACCATTCTGAAACAGCTTCTATTTTATTTGTACCACTGTTAAAGTTGAGTATTCAATGTCATAAAAGAAACAACTATATATATACGTATTGCGACCCCTGTTTTACTCGTGCAAGTATGCTTTTAATAACTTCTGTGATTGTGTTGTTAAACGCTATAGGTTTTGAAATAGGATTAGTGCTAATGTCGTCTTCGAATTACTACAATACAGTTACCGTAGTAATAGTTATTGCTATCTGCCAGAAAACATTAGTTAAATCTCCCTGATATAATTTCTACGGTTGATTGCGAAACCTTACGTCATTTTTCCATATCAGTTTTACCATGACGGTGAAACTGAAGGACTTATAGGAAATTGAAGAATTTAAAGGAAATCAAACGAATGTCCATTCTACTAAAGATGTCAAAGTGTGATTGTATAATATAGCACTCATTATTTTATTTCATTGAACTCACAGACACGCGGTACAATATTGTCTATTTGTTCAGTGAAGTCCTTTAACCTTAATTAGTCGAAGTATTAGCATTGTGAATACACGTATGGGAATTCTTGTTGGTATTTCGTTGAACGCAATGGAGATGTTCATATGAAGTATGTTTTTTTTTCGCAAATATACTATGTTTCATTTCCGACTTTATACAATAAAGCTGACGTTGCATGCTATCTATATATTTACATGGTATATGATTAAATTCATTCAATTTACACGAACTACTTTAGATTACACTTCAACTGTATTTGCATGTAAATACAACGTCAACATCAGACATAAACAAGGCTTACATACATTTTCCTTTCCTGTACATACATTAGGATAAAAGCACTTTTCCCGTACAATCTTCAAATAACACGAATAAATGCATAACATGCACATTTAATCAACCTTGTTTTATGAATAAATAGAACACCAGTCTAGAGAAAAATTACTTACATTTAAATGTAAACCGGATATCATGCGAAACATGTCGTAATGTCCTCTAATTAACAGCAAACATTCAATCAAAACATTGTTAAATATGATAGGAATAAAACACAGAATATAATTAATCGTGATAGTGTGCTGGTTAACTTTTTGCATCGCTCTCTTAATGTCGGTTTGAATGTTATGCATAGTATTAATAATACATGAACACGTCTCTTTCATACTTGAAACATAATTACATATGGTTTTTTTTATAAATGCCTCGACTCGGTACATTTTGTGCAGATGGAAAATCTATATTTGGGGATTTTGTAGAACACATTTCACTCCATAAGTGTATTTGTTCCTTGACAATTATCTGCAGTTTGATAGTTTTATAAATTCAATGCTTGCCAGGTAATGCTAGTTATTATCTCCAGACAGTTTATTGTTGTGATTCGGTATAAGTCACGTAGATGCGTTTCGTTATGCAGAAAACCAAAGATGACCACACAAATAGACTGAACCACGGATACGTTGTTTCAGAAAGTCTGTTGTAATTAGGTTAATGGTATCATGTTGAAGGTCTGTGTGTCTGGTTTCAACACTTCAAACTATTTACGACGTTTTTTTGGGACATTGGTTTCCCACTGAAAAGTGGGTCGCCCATCGTACATTCTGTTGCGTCATACAATGGGTAATCCACAAACAAATACCCAGAACTATTTGTTCTCTTTATTGAACATAATACTATTAATCGTGTTTTCAGTTATAAACTCATAATACATGTGTTTTGCGATATCATTAAATACATCAGTAAATAATGAAGAACTATTATTCCGAACAAAAGTATCGATCTTTGGAAGATCTGCCTTACGGATGATTCAACAGACAAATACTTTGTTTTTCAAATGCGAACATGATATTGACAAGATAACGTTATAAACATATACAATGACATGTATGCAACGTAAGTGCCTCAGTCAGCACATGTGCTATTGAATTCAAGACAGTTCACTCACATTTGTCTACATCCCGTTTGAGATTCATAAATTCGTTTGGAACGTATATCGGTGGCATTCTTCTTTGCTATATTTTGTTTTCCACAAAACCAAATGTACTGAAATGTGTTTGCATTCGACTTAAACTGTATTTGTTTGTTTAATAAATACATACTCAAACTAGTTTTATTTTTATAAGACGATTTTCTTAGTCGTTTGTATTAAGACAATACAAATTAAATTCTAGTACATGGCATGGATATGTTTAGTCCATATGATTGATACATGCCCCCGAGTGATTCTATTTTCTTGCCGCGATACATATAAAATATACTCTTTCTAAGTACGTTTGGAATATAAGTACTTTAAAATAAACATATTAAATCCACTCGAAACAAGTTGAATCACTGAAACTATAAAATTAAACATTATTCCAATGCGTTCGGTGACACAAATTCATTATGTTTTGCAAATCTCTTATAATTTTCTCCCAATGGGTCTAAATATTGCGTGCAACGATAAGCAATCTTAATGGCGCAGCATTTGATGGAATTCAGTCATTACGATTGAGAGTAAATATATTGCATGCTTAAATAAATGCTGAGCCAAATGGTATGGCCTATGATTATGATATGATTATTATCGAACGCGGTTAATTTAAGGGACAAAACAATACTAAGGAAAAAAAATTGGGTTTATTAACAGGATTTTTTTTAACAGAATTTAGTTGCTGGATTCGGATGAAATATTAGAAAGGGCATGCATTTATGTGGATTTTATACAACTTAACAGTAAAGCCTAAAATTTCACCGTCTAAAAAGGTTATAATTTAATCTCGTTCATAATGTTAATGAAGAATAATATGTGTAATGAGCATACTTGACTGAGTTTGAAATCGTGCATGCACATGTAAAATGCGCGAGAATGGTCCTCTTACCTTAAGATAATGTGTTCGTTTACTGTTTTCATCTGTAAAACGCGGGGCTCTCCACTGTATTTGTTGAATATGGGCAAACCGTGATATATCTCACTAATATGGTAATTGAGAATAAGACAGACAAATATGCGCCTTGGCCGAGCAAAGACATTATAACATAATGACAATGTCACACTGAGACGATGTAATCAATTGTTCGGCGACTGCATATGCCTAGGGAATCATGCTGTGCGCAACAGTGTCTTGAAAAAAGGATACAAAGGCTAATATTTGAAAACATAAGCCATATATAATCTATTATATAAATAAAACAATTGCATTATATACTCCGACCCCACGGCAATTGTTAGACTTTCCTTTTTTCATGTTTTATATTATTTAATTATTATGACTAATGGCAATTGTCAACGACTGGAATTGCCCTATGTATTTCAAACCTGAATGCAATTCTTTCGATACTTTGTGGAAACAGGAGCTGATAATTAAATAGAAAAAGTGAAAATGTTGTCGTCTGATGAAATCAAATACATTTGCCGGATAAATTGCTTTCTCACAGAAAAAATGAGTAAAATTCCGCTGAGAATGGATTCAAAGTGCAACTGATTGCGACTAATTGCGTTGTGATAGGGTTTCTCATTTCCGAGTCTTCGCTGCTTCCGCAACGAATGATCGATGGGGAAAATTGACGAGATTAAAGGAAATGAAACGATTTTCCAGTCGACCAAAGATGACAAAGACAAAGACAGCAGATTCTATTGTATTTCATATCACTAAAATAAAAATGGTACAATATTGTTAGCTTGTCTAGGAAAAATAACTCTACCTTATTTATTTCACGTATAAACGTATACAAATGGTAAATAAACGTATGTGAATTATTTTGGGGATATGTTGTAAGCGACGCACTATTTCCTACAAAGAGCGTTTCATGAAATGCTATTTTGTATAATTACCGAATACTTACCATTTACATGTCTTCTGGTAAAAACTGGCATATTTGATTACGTATATCTTAACGATGTAAAGGACATTGTATATAGCATTTACATGTACAACTTTACATTGCATAACACAATGTTGTACACGCAAATACAATTTCAAGAGCAGCATAAAGTGAGGCCTACATACTTGTTCTCTTCTTTACATACATGAAGATATTAAAAGTACTATTCCCATACTTTCTGCAAACAACTCGATGAACTGAATAAAAATCGCAGTCACTGAAACTAATTGGTTAATACTTTGTATATAATACCGTATTGAGCTGAAAAAGTAGCAGAACACCATGTGACAACTGGTTGTCGTCGGTGATAGAGTTATATTTAATTTTAATTTCGCACTCTCGGAATAGTGTAAAATTTTACAATACAAAAAAATGCCGACTCGCACAAGAAGTAAACAGAAGGAAAAAAAAGAACACATTTAAACTCTCTAATGATATAATATCATATTTTTTCCGAGTTTTGTTACTAAACATTTGATCCTGTTATTTTTGTAAGGTTCATTTGTGTGACATTGGTTTAAATGCTGTCTGGACTTTTTCTCAGGCTTTATGCAAAATAATTGTTTACATCGGCAACAGAAAATAAATGCTCCTCTTTGAAATGTTTTCTTATAACAAGAGTTTTTTTATAGTCAATTAAAAAAACGTATGTAACTATAATAATAAAAACACATTTTAAACATAAAGATGCAATCTAACTTGAATGTTCATTGATTGAATGCAATAGACCGCTTTTATAAATGCATTTGCGTTTGTATGAATTCTTAATAATCATATTATCTTAAGCATTATAATTATGTATAACTATCACATTTAGACGCAAAACATATTTTTGGGCGAACATTTGATGTCAAAGAGTAAGACATATTTTATGGTTGAAATGTTCTCACGGTCAACATTAAGAAATATTTGTAATACATGTCTCTAGTCTGTATATTGTGAGGAGTGAATATATATTTGCATGCATTGTAGAACACTTTTTTCTCCATACATTTACGTAATGTGCAAATAGGCAATTCTAGCTAATGATGCTGATTGCCATATCCCCATGACGTTTTGTCGTAGCACAAACAGAGTATGCCATTACTTGTGTAATGTCGGTGTTTGGTAAACACTGTTTCGACCTGTTTCTTGCAATAAGCGCATGTAATGCGACAACAGGCCTAGCGTCTAAAGGATGTTTTGATCAAATTGTACTTATCATATTAGTCACGTATTACGTTTNTTTTTTCATTTTTTAAAGATAATGTAATAAATGACCACACCCCCACATTTTAGCTAAAATTGCCATAACTTCTTTATTTATGATCAGATTTGATTCATACTTTGACAAATAGATGAGCGGTCTGCACCCGCTAGGCGGTGCTCTTGTAAACATAAAGATGCAATCTTACTTGCATGTTCATTGATTTTATGCAATAAACCGCTTTTATAAATGCATTTCCGTTTGTATGAATTCTTAATAATCATATTATCTTAAGCATAATAATTATGTATTACTATCACATTTAGACGCAAAACATATTTTTGTGCGAACATTTGATGTCAAAGAGTAAGACATATTTTATGGTTGAAATGTTCTCACTGTCAACATTAAGAAATATTTGTAATACATGTCTCTACTCTCTATATTGTGAGGAGTGAATCTATATTTGCATGCATTGTAGAACACTTTTCTCTCCATACATTTACGTAATGTGAAAATAGGCAATACTAGCTAATGATGCTAATTGCCATATCCCCATGACGTTTTGTCGTAGCACAAACAGAGTATGCAATTACTTGTGTAATGTCGGTGTTTGGTAAACACTGTTTCGACCTGTTCAATGCAATTAGCGCATGTAAGGCGACAACAGGCCTAGCGTCTAAAGGATGTTTTGATCAAATTGGACTTATCATATTAGGCACGAATTACGTTTTATTGTGCTTTGTTTATTGTGTGCGGTTTGCTGTTTTGGGAATTAAACGTGTACGTGGTTGTTCCGTCCCCTGTTCTTTGAACATGTTAATGTTCGGATTCGGTGCCAGTCTCGTATATGCGTTTTGGGTGCATCAAACTGAAGTTTGTTTCATATATTGACTCCTACAAGAATACATTTATGTTTGGAAATGTCTGTTGTAATAACTTGACTGGTAATATTGTGATGGGTTGTTTGATTTCTTTTAACAGAAGTATACGTTCTAAGATCTGTCATCTAAATCCGTCTATCTTTGACAATGGTGTCTGATTGAGGAAGTGATGTTACCGGCGTATGACTGAGACATTGGAGTCATTGCTTGCCCATACAAACTATGTCAACTGTAAAAATAATTCTGTGTTCAGAACTGTTTCATCTCATATATATGTTATCGCACAGAATATTAATTTTATTTTAACTTTTATACCTAATCAGGTCCTAATGCATCAGGCCAAAAGATAAATTATATTTGAAATATTTGTCTTTTTCTAATATACAAGTGAAATATTTACTATACGAAATTATATAGAGGGGAACATATTGTAAACAACGAACTATCTGCGTCAATGTACGATTAATTAATTAAAGACCGTTCACCCCTATTTGTTTTCAACGAAAATACGCTGTATTTTACTGCAAACAAACGTCGTTGTTCAAATAATACAATACAATACCAATCCTAATGTATATTACGTGTCTGTCAACAGACACAAACGACACTATTGTATGTCCAGTATTGTATTCTGCATTTTAATCGAGACAAATTCGTACAACACACAACGTAAAGTAAATCGTGACCGTCCATAAGGTCTACGCTTCATAACTCTTAGAAATGTATATTAAGAATGTCTACGGAAAGGGTTTATTTTTTGTTTACATTTAATTTGTGAGACAATTTTCTGTCCCTACAATATCTGGTGATTAAACATCTTATATTATTATGCAATTTGTCTGAAACAAAGCCAAAATGTCTGGGTCAACAATTGTATGTAATGGAAGGACAGCCTTATGGAAAGTAAATTGGAGTTCGTGCTTGTAAATAATACGATTTTTTTTTAGCAATTTTCGAGACAAGCCATGGCAACAATTGTAGAGGAAATGATATTGCTAAAGAGTAAAAAGTAGTTATAAAATAACAGTTTTTTTTTTTTTAACACTTTATGGTTTATACAATAGCTAAATGCGTGGCCTTTTAATGTTATGCTGGGACACAGTTACATCGCTTTGCAAACAGTTATGTATGGCTTTCAGTGGGTCTCATTATTGCGAACAATTTGTCGCATCCAACTGGCTCACAATTTGATTAATTGCAATCCCGACAAACAAGTGTCCATTGTACAAGCGTTAAAAGAGAATTATGGTGAACCAAATACTTAGGCTCATTTGATTTCCTATCGAACGCGTTTTATCGTTATCAATTAAACCAACGGGAATTATTTATTTTTTTAATGTTTATCAACCGGATCGCGTTTATAATTATAATCCTTATTTGTGATAATTGTTGTCATCGATGAAAGAATTAAATTTAAATATCCTGTCAATGTGAGGGATTGTGATTCCTTATACTGCACTGAAATCGCTGGTACATGCAGCTGAAGTCGCTTGATGTGATGCTAGTTTGTCCATACATGTATGTTGATTTAATACATTACATTAAAACGTACAGTTTCTTTTATTGAATAATTTATTCTTAAACATAATTAAAACAAACCATAACATGTTGTACATTTATAATGTACAAAGTTATGTGAGGTTTAAATCGTGCATTCAGCATGCACATTCACACTGTGCCAGAAGTAACCTTAAACCTCAAGTTTATAAGTTCATTTCTATTGTCATACCTAAAACGAGGGGTCTCGATTATATTAAACGGTACTAAGTATTGGTAAACCGCGATCGTGATAAATAATATGGTTATTCCGAATAACGCAGACAAAAATGCCCATGGTATTATTACACAATACCCAACGGAGACGCTGTAATCAATTGTTCGTCGATCTGTTGCCAGGGATCCGTGATGCGAGCAACAGTATATTGGCATTAGGATGCACATGCTAGGAAGGTTAAATAAAAGCCCCACACAGCTATCAAGCTGCATCTTTAGTGGATGTATCTTTTTTTATAAAAAATATGTTTTCCTGTTTTGAATTCAAGTCTACACTTTCCAATACAAACCTGAACATGACGTAAACAAGCACGCAATACAAATGGGATGAAATGGGATAACCATATTGGAACGGTCGGTACACAGCAGTTAATGGACTGAACCTCACTTTGAACACAAATTGCAGTATCCCGGCTACATGTTTAAAATAGGTGTCGTATGGTAAATGTCGTTAAATGAAAATACTTTGGAAACGTATAAGAAAACGAAAATATTTATTAACGAAAATAATTTATCGTAATTTGCAATTGCTTTCAGAAGAGTTAATAACAAGTCAATGCACATCTCGCTGTATGTTTTTAAGCATTACGTGGACCTTTAATGAACCATATTTCAGTTAGCCTTGGCAACCTTATTTAAAACGTATGGAGAAAGATACCTTAGACTATGGGCTTTTAGTGTTATCAAAACCGAACTTATCCAAGTTTACCTCGTTTCCTCGTTCTTCGTCCACGGTATTAAAAATACAAACTGTTCATAACGCTGACGTGCACACGATTTACATAACTTTCCTTTCCTGGAAAAAACATGTTTCCCATTATCCACAAACATTTAGAGTTCGCGTAATAAGGATGTTAACCGTCAAATTAGGCGATGTAGTTTCACCGAACAGTTGGATGTACAATAGACAGAACTTGACAACTTGCATATCGTAATGCTTCCCAAAAGGAACTGCTTTCAGATTCACATAGCCCGAAAGTATCAAATTACACAGAAATAGACATTCCAATTAAGGGTGTGACCGAACGTCAGCGATGCATCAGTTGAGTTTAAACGAGCTTTTGAGGCATATGTATTAAAGATGGCGGATGTTGTTAGGACTTTAGGACAAAGAGTAAATAAGCGGAACATTTTCATTCACTTATGTTTTTTATTGTAGAGAGTATACAATTTACCATGGCTATCCGGTAACCACATTATTCCGCACCACGAATACACTGTTTGATAAGAGAAAAACGCACTGATAAAAAGTTATTGAACGTCTACATGTCAGCATGTGGTCCAAAAAGGTCAGCGTGGTGTCAAGTGGCTAGTTGGGATGGTAGAAAAACACGAAATTAACATAAAAGCTCGTCCTGTACATGATTCATTTGGTTTGAATGTGTCGAAGAATAACACTGTTGTCATACTTAAACGTTGAACTTAACATATAAATCCATTGTTTCTATAGTTTCAACTGTTTTAGATGCGTAATG